>JAIPRN010000644.1:0-72801 GCA_025469175.1 Geopemphigus sp. TES_GeoC_2020
CTTAACGCGTACACGCGCTATATATATATATATATATATATATATATATATATATATATATATATACATTGTAGTCAATGTACGCGTATATATTTATACGTTTTCGACGGGTTTATTTTATTTCGTGAAAATATTCGACGATCGCTCTCATTCGCTTCGTTACGAATTGTTCGATTCTGTTCGACCGCACCGCGCATCCGGTGTACGTATAATGTACGAGCAATATACCGTGATAAACTAATCGTATTCGTAAGTTACAATTTGTAACGGTGGCATTATATATCAAGAACGTTTTCGTGGAGAGTATGTATATATTTCAAAATGCAGTAGCCAAATAATAGGAGGGTTCAGAAGGTGCCATTGCACTTGGACTCAGACACCCATCGACGATCTTTCTGAATTCGTATATTATTGATTATTTCTGCCGCGTAAAAAACTCGAAAACGGGGTTTTTTTAATGTTACGACGATAACGAATACGCGAGTTTACGATAACACAACAAGTAAATCGTAATATTCGACGAAATATTTTTATGTTTACCATTTTATCATAGAAATAAGTAATTAATAGCTTTATGGTAGTGCTACTTTTGTATTAATATTTCAGAAGACTAATGTGCCATCTATTACGGGGATTCATTGGAAATTTTGCTCCCGGGGCCAAACATTGAAGTTACATCATCGTCAAAACATTCGTCGTCACTAACAGTTGGAGAGAATTAAACGACGATTGAATTTTCTAAAATTAGCCCGATATTTACAAATCGTATTATATTTAATGGCGGTTAATTACAATCACTCGCGTAGCTGGAAGAAGAACGTACGTGGAAATCGATTTTCAAATCGTCGATTTCGTTACGATTATGTAAGTGACGACGTTACCAGTCGTTTTGAGAACTAGGGTACTGTTATTCGTTTAAACAATTATCAGTTATACTCCGTTTTCGACATATATACGTACACACATAATAAACCAATGTGAACACATTTAGAATTATTGAAAACTAACATAATTAACGAAACTGTACGTATTATTTTCGAACACGATTCAATTAATAACCATCGACGTATTTCTCTGTCGACGCTTACACAACGATTTAACCGCGTTTCAAACGAATCTGTGTCTTTTATACATTTCGAGTATTTATAAATATATTCACGATAAAATGTCCAATTTGGTCCGTACGTCAAATCTATCGCTATTACGGTAACACGTGCTTCTGGGCTTTTAATAAAAATTCGATCATTTGTAACGGGCGTGAAAACAAATCATCCAGTTTTAGGAGCGATAAATGGCTCGTACAATATAAATAAATAAATATATATATGTATATATATTATACTCAATATAAATACGTCATTGTTCCTTAACAGTCGTACAAAATATACGTTGTTTTGTTTAAACATGTCCGTGTAGCCCCTTCACGGACAGTCGAGTCACGTATCGATAAATAATATAAACACCATGAAATAACGCTAGATGAAAACAATCGGTATTATGAATTGCGAATTGAAAAATCGAACGCAATAAAAATATTTAATACTGCGATGACGTTGTTACGTATTAGACGATTTTTTTTCGTGTTCGTGATTAATATCGTGTCCGTAAAACTGATAAATTCGTTTTCCGTTGATTGCCGCCGGTCTATAGACTTTACGAAAGGCATTCGACGCGGTTTTGAAACGCGTACATTACGTTCAACGAATATGCGTATATTTTTGTAAAGTTCATCAACGATAGTAATATAATGAGGACCGGTCTTCTTTCAAGAAAATATCGGAACACAAATCGTACGCGCCGGAACGCTACAGCGTTCGGTAAATCGTCCATTGACCACATAAACCGGTCTTTCTAGTGGTATTACCATTTAACAAGAAAATATTTGGTTTATCCGAAAAATGTTCTCGGACACTGTAATTTTTATAATATATTCAAAATGGTCAATATGCGTGTATAAGTGTACATTATATACACACATTCGCGCAATTTTTAAAAATAACTTTCTCTTAGACTTCAAGCTTGGACGAATGTCAGATAACCATAAATCCTATTGCTCAAATACACCGCGATGTTTCCTTAAACTATACTTATGACCAATTGTTGTTTTGAAAGCGATAAACGTTATCTTTCTGCCTACTTAGGTTTCGTTACAGCCCGTTTTATTATTATTATTTAACGCGATTCTATTGTTCATTACTATATATAACATCGTGATGTCATTATTCTGTTTTTTCCCTAGAAATTATATCGTTTGTTCAACAATGTTCAAACGAAAGTATATACTAGACAGCACGATTGAAATATGTCTATCATTCTACGATTACTTAATCAACATTTTATTTTTATCGTAATTTACGTAAGCTTATGTACGCGAAATTTCCTTATAATTATGCGTATCTACCCAAGTTTCTTAATTTTAATCACAGTGTATATATATATATATATATATATATATATATACACACACACACACACACATAAATAGATAGTGCATACCTATTACATGTTACTACAATATTAAATTCTACACGAATGTGTGGTGAATTGATTTTTATCACACGCTTAACTTTTTACATTAGAAAAATATTAATAAAACGTGAAAAACTGTTAAAGTAAATATCGTATATTTTGATTGTTTAGAGTAACTTTAAAATGGCACAATAATTTACAATTATTTATTATTAAAGTACCTACCAGCGAGCATTAGTTACTGCGGAGAGTGAAAGAGACAGAAAGAGGAATTTTTATATCCTCAATCTTCTACCTATATACGTATTATATACATACCTACAAGCCTACATACAACATGACTTTTATTTTACGTAGATTTTTTTCATCTAATTTCTCCACAAATATTTACTTACTTTTAGAATTAAACTCGAACGATTTATAAAATTCTTTTTTAGATATTAATTCGGGTGTAGTAAATGTAGTTTATTCGGAAAGGATGTTCAAACATATAATCACCGTCTATGTGCCATTAATCGTTATTTACGAACGACAATTTATTTCAAAATATATTTCGTATATTTATTTAATAAATAATACGATAGAATTAGTTAGAATAAATTATTTTGCTATATTATAGTATTGTACGAAAAAGAAAATCTTTAATAACGATTTGTTATTAAAAATCTGGAGAAAATTATTTTCAAAAAAAAAAAATTTTGACCGGGTACGCGTTGTAGACGGAATATAATTATTTGTAACGTTTTAATGTACGCGCATGTATGACATAATTAAAACTCGAAAATATACGTAAAATATTTATTGAAAAGAAAACGACAATAACGTCAGTAAACATAATAAAGTCTATAGATTCGGTATCGAAAATTCGAACCAATATTATGTAGTTCGCAGTTCGTGCGTTTTTATTGTACGAACTATCTAGTGTAAGTCGTTCAATTCAAATCTATTGTACTCGTTTTAATATCCGTGGTGAAAAAATACCCGAATTATATACGTCGGTAGACGTTTTACTTGACAGGAGGACAGAGTACAACGATAATAACAATAATATGGTTCGATTTACATTTTAAAACTACTACAGGGTTATCGACCTATATATACATAGTCTTCGATTAGCGTATTTTTTGCCCACAATGTATAATCGACGTGTGGGTATATTATATTCAATATGCCCGAGTAGGTGTATACGAATACGATGTAAAACGCGTTCTCCGAATGTACGGCGGCGAGCAAAGTTTATTGTAGTTCGTCGAACGCACGCGAAAATTCGTTACAAATTACTAAAAAACGCGATATTCGTTCAGTGCCTACATCGGTTTATATACACTATTTACGGATCGCCAAATTGGCCCGTAATAATAATACGAAAAAAACGCGTTTGATCGACTGTAGAATATTATTTCAGACGTCGGCCGTACGTACAACTGCAGACACGAAAGTACCGTTTCGTTCGTGGCTATTATATTTGTATACAATTGTTACATTGACGGTACGCCCTAGTACATCTCCTACCAATGATGTCCTGGAATTTTTCACATCGGGAATGGCCAATTGGAATTCTATATATATTATATACGCGCGCATATAATATAACGTTGTTCCCAAACCAGACAATCGGTGTTTTTTTTCTCGTTAATAACATTCAGTGGCTACTTTTGAGGCTAATTAGAACGATCCTGGGAACGAGATGTTTTCGGTGACGTGTATACCGTATATATATATATCGGCGCTACAGTAGCAGGCAGTGTTCTTCCAGAGCGATTTTTCACGGTATGGAAATGTCTCGTAAAGATGATAATAGAATAATAACGATAATAAAAATAAACTAAAATTAAATAACGACCGACGAAATCATCTTTTTTCATATCAGTGTCAAGGACAATTTTCAAAAAAATGCGAACTTAAAGAACTGATTATCATCTCTAAATCGACGTCTTTGACCGTGGAATCGATGACATTCTTGGACACAGATCGTTCAATGACCCGATTATATGTATAAAAAACAGATGTCTACACGGACTTAATTAACGTTCATTTGTGAACTAGAAAATCGATTAGTTTTACGATCGAATCCAATCACAAACATATAATAATAGCAAATATACATATTTATTTATTTATACGTCAAAAGAAATATATTTTTAGTTCGCGTTAATAATATAAATCAGTATGTTCCAATCCCATTGAAAATAAAATTTCAACTTAAAAAATAATTGCCAATTATTTTATAATTACGTCATTTTTCGTGTTATATGTGTTTAAATATATATATATACATCGAAATATAATCTTCAAATTGTTCATAAAATGTTATTCAATTAAATTGAATCCTATAAAATTTATACTTTGTGCAATCTTATGACTATTCACGACTCTGAGGTTTTTTTATAAGTGAATTTAAATATAACGTATAGTAATATAATACTACTTTCATTTTAAATCTTTAATTAGACGTTTAATATTATTCGAATTATCGTCGAATAAATTTAATTTAAAGAAAAATTAATATTACCTATAAAATGTCATTAATTCAAAACAGTATTTTCTTTTATAAGTATATTAATTTTAATCTTACTCTTAAAATAATTAGAAGTATTAATTTATAATTTTGTAAAATACTGTAACTAATAGAGATATCAACCAAGCATTCTAGTTTATCTTTCTATTTTATTATTATATGTTCAACCCGCATCTTTGAATTACTTCAAATTTTATTTTCAAAAAACAAACTACATTTTTAGATTAATCAATATCGACTATATTACT
Organism: Geopemphigus sp. TES_GeoC_2020; assembly: GCA_025469175.1. Taxonomy (NCBI): domain Eukaryota; kingdom Metazoa; phylum Arthropoda; class Insecta; order Hemiptera; family Aphididae; genus Geopemphigus; species Geopemphigus sp. TES_GeoC_2020. The sequence goes on from JAIPRN010000644.1 coordinate 5,236, forward strand.
ATATTACAATTTTATAACGTGATTTATCTATTTACTTATTCAATATACTTTTAAAATAATGCTTTTATATTTTTGTAACTCGATACAAATTATTATTAATTAAAAGTACTATATGATAGTATAAAAAATATTTTATGATATCATATTACCTATTCATATATTATAATGTAACAATCTAAGTATAAATTATGAAAATATGTTAATATTATTTCAACAATGAGTAAAAGATGAAAATTTATATATAATATGCATAAATTACAATATTTTATTCTATATGCAATTCATAATTTTAATGAATCCATATATTACGCAATATCATAATACACACTGCCACATAACTTGTTTACATTGATATACTCCACTAAATCATTGTAGGTCCCCAATAGTTTCAATTTAAATACATTTATTTTATAAATAAAATTTAAATTATATTACCAATAAAAGTCATAGAGTCTATAAATAAACTTAAATATCGTAAATACGAAATGAAGGTTTGTTATTCAGAGTAATAAACAATTTAAATTAAATTTTGCATAGGTCGTACAAAAATGGATTTTATTATTATTATTTATTTTGTGACGTCAGATAATTATAATAATTCCATTTTTTCATATAAATAAAAATTTAAGATATATATATATATTATACCACCTAAAATATAAATCTATATATTTAATAAGTGCACAAATATTGCTCTGACATTCTTTTTTTGTTCAAATTAAAGTTTTGTGAAGAAAATTATAATATAAGTTCATTTCATTATTTATTCCGACGATACATTTTATTTTAATATAGAAACATGTATTCAAATATACGCAGAAAATAAGTAAAGAATATTCATAATATTTAATATCGTCATTTGACGTCTATTTTACAATTTAAATGTTTAAAAATTGGAACGTCAAAAGCATATTCTATATAATTAACATATATAGAATACCTACCTACAAATAATTATTTACATTTTTTTATTTTTTTTTTAAAGAGCCTTTAGAAATAACTATTAGGTTCAACAAATTTACATTTTTAAATAAGCGAATAAATCATTGTCATTTGTAAAATAGTAGGTATGAAAAAGTGTAAGCTTTTAGTATAAACAACATCATAATGTTTAGACACCAACAATTATGACTAATACAAATTTTAAAAATAATCTCAATTCTACATTTAAGAATGTTGTTTATCAATAATCGACAAATAGCGATATTAAATAGATCCGAATTTTCTATTTACGAAACGTATTATATTAACAATATCTGATGTATAATTAATGTACGAAATTATAGATAACATCGAAATAAAACTTACCCAGTCTCGAATTTAGGTCTGTGGTAGTCACGAGTATTTGTCGTATCAAGGCAACACACAATCACTTACCAATGAACCAATTCTAAAATATAAATGTTATTCCAAAGGAAATTAATACATTGTAATTCGTTAAAACTATACCGAGTGAAATTTGTATTTATAAAATTTATTCGGTAATTTGGACAATGGAAAAACGCCAAGTCCAAGACCTCGAACTCGATATGCTTCAAAACTCGAATTCAACACTCGCACCCGTTCAACCGCACAATCGGCGGATAGAATAGTGTTAGTATAAGAATAACAATAGAGGTTATACAACTCTCCCGGGCCGTTATTACGATAAGTATCCCGCAATGTCAAATGCCAATAAAAATGTGGAAACACGTAAATTACCACCTAGGCATCCATTATCGTGCCCCTTGTAAGGTTTAGAGGTCAACGCGTTGCATTCCTCCGGGACTGGTCATCGTTTTTTATTTTTTTTTTTCCCGTAATTTTACTACCCACATAATATCGTAATATAGATTTGCCATACGAATACGCGACCGCGCCCAGTTGTCATAAACCGAAACGTATAAATAATAAACGTTCTCTCGAACAATTGTTTGTTTCACGTAAAGAGAGACGCCCCTACGGCTCAGCACCAACCCGTTGTACCTGAACAATGAAAACGTTTTTCGTAGCGTACATTGCCGTATGCGCGCACTACGTTACCACCGGATTATTCCAAACGTATTCATCCCGATACGCAAATCGGTATTTCAGTCTTATACGTGCGTATACGGAATACGCGCGCGTAGGGTACACGTTGAAATCGTTCACGTTATCGCGATTAAAACGAACCGAACGTCGTATTTTCCGACGCCCGCATAAAAACTTACCGGTAATATATTTCCGGCTATCCGTCCATAATTCGTTCGATTCCTGCCGAGCCTTTCCCGTCCGTAAATTACGCCGTGCGGTCTTGAAATACCACTTACACCATCGTTAAAATCTTTATCGAAAAAAATCGCCGCCGTTTTTCGTAATATTCGGAACACGTTCGGAGGGAACAATACTACGACACCGACGACGACGACGACAACGACGCGCGAGTAAACGGCGGCAGATACGAACTGCCGTGCTGTGTGAAATCGTCCGAGACACCTGTGCGGTGTGTATACCAGGTACCCCCGTGAGGGCGACGAGCAGGTACGCTCCATGGCAGCCAACTAAACCGGTCTTTAACCTCTAGAGTGGATGGCTACGGAAAATGCCGGGACGTGGTTGGCCACAGTGGCAACGACCTTCCACGACCGAACTGAAAGGTTTCGGTCCAGCAGTTCTCGTTCTGCACACGCAACGTAACTGTTCGCCGTTCAGTGACGATGAAACCGTCCAAAATGATCGGCGGCGATTATTCTCTAGAGCTGAATAACATATTCCACACGGGCCAGGTGGAGCCCGCGTCGTGTTTCCAAAAGCTCTTCGGAACAGTCCAGACCGGACTTGTACTCAAGGACATTACGTTGGAAGTTCGAGCCGGCGAAGTGATGGCCATCCTAGGATCAAAAGGTAAAAATACCGTACGAGTTATCGTTAACGTTTATTGTATCAGTGCTATCGAAAAAACAGACGCGTGAGGAAGAGGTACTATTAAATCGTTTAAATTGTCCCTTACACGTACGCTTTCTATATGATAATATATTACCGTGTCGAAGGTGATAATGTCGTAATTTTATTAAATTAAACGTAAACAAATAATTTTAGCATACTAGTAAAATAATAAAAAGTTAACGATCCGGATGTTTTTAATGTCGGCTTAAGTAGGTTATCTAAAAAGAAATTTTATATAGTTGTATTGTTATTTTAAATTTTAAATTTATGATTTATGTCTGTATTCGGAAAATGATTTTGAACTACACTAGTTATTTATTACAATTAATAAACATGAAAAGCCATAACGTACAAATAATGTAGGGTTGTTTTATGAAATGTATATGCGTAGATTAACCATAATAATTATAGATTTGTATACATTACGAAATGATAGTATAACTTTAAATACGTTTTACGTGATTAAATAATGTAAAAACATTTTATTATAATATAGACGTAATACGCAAAATTAATACATTTTGGAACATATATAAGGAAATATTTCGTTGATTAAAATTTAAAACGTTAAACATTAATATTGCTTATATAAGAATTTAAAAAAAATATTTTACGCGATGTAGGTTTAAAAAAAATTGTAATATTATACGATACATATATTGCTAAAAAAAATTTTTTTTTCATTTTTAACATAAAATAATACTGACATTTTTGAAATGTTTTGAACGAAATATTCAGTAAAAAATAGATCGAAAGATTTCAAATATGTATATACATTATTATTATTTAAGTAGAGAACTATATAATATTGTTAACGTTTTAAAGTATTTCGAAATAATACAACTATAATGAAAGTACAAAAATAACAATAACAAAATTAATTACTGAAATAATCGAATTTGTTGACGATTTCTCGTATTAGTTGTAAATTAAAATTTTCGTATAATATATAATTACTATTTAGAAATTACAAGCTGTTTAAAAGCAAAAGTGTTACAACTTGACGCTAGACCATTTATAATTATATATCGTATTTGACATTTATATACCAATATAATAAATAAATGACGGTTGATAATATAATTCAAAATATAAGAAATATGTTTTCTTAAACTCATTATTATTCACAATGAATAAATATAGTAAATGTACAATTTACATAAGCTGGTTATGTTAATAGATTAGTTTCGGTTGTCACTTATTAAGTTTCAATAACTAGTAGTGAGTGAGACTTGAGAAACAAAATACGTTAGTTTTATTTTTTTAAATAATACTCTGGAAGTTTTGTATTTTAATCGCATATCTCTATAATAATTTTAGTAACTATTTCATATATACATATATATATATATATATATTTATATCGGTATTGATTATTATAATAATTAAATAATTATCGTTTTTTTTTTGTTATCGGTTAAAAATGACGTATAAAATAAAAATCCGAACATTTTAATACTGTGTAGGTACAAATATAACAATAGTCGATACCGCCTAACCTTGTTAGTATATTAATAGTTAATATTGTATAATTTCCATCGTAAACGTACTTGAAAGATATTACAAGTTCGTTACTAATAAGGTAATACGTCTATTCCTCGATTACAAAAATAAAACTCGGAAAAACGAACGCGCCATTATTTCATTAATTAACGTTTCGTAAACAGTACATTCGATATTTCGAACTTTTACTACGGGCGCGTTGTACTTCTATCTTGTTTACCATTTAGGTAGCGGTAAACGAGCACTTCTAGAGGTGATCGCCAGACGAAGTAAAGGACTGTCTCGGGGACAGATCCTTTTAGACGGCCGGCCTCTAACGCAAGCCGTTTTCAATCAATGTTGCGCCTATGTCGGCCACCGGGCGGATCTTGTTCCGTCATTATCTGTACAGCAGACGTTACACTACGCGGCCAATTTATCCATCGGCTCGCAAGTCAGCGGCTACGTCAAGGACTCGCGGGTCAGACAGGTATTGGCTGACTTGGCCCTTAGCCAAGTGACTAGGCACAGCGTGGAAGCATTGACCGAGGGCGAATACAGAAGACTGGTGATCGGAACGCAATTGGTCAAAGATCCAGGTAAACCGTTGTGGTACGAAATCGTTTCGAAAATTAGTATTTAAATATCGCCCGTACGTGTGCGCCGTGTAGTGTTGCTGTTGTTGGACGAACCGACCGCCGGATTAGACCCGTTGACCACGTACCTGGTCGTGTCCATGGTCAGCAGCCACGCAAAGCGCAGAGGTCGAGCCGTCGTGCTCACCATGGAGAAGCCACGGTCCGACGTCTTTCCGTTTCTCGAACGTGTCGCTTACTTGTGCTTGGGTGACCTGGTGTACGCGGGCCCGACCAGAATGATGTTGGACTATTTCCGGGCGGTTGGATTCCCGTGTCCCGAAATGGAAAATCCGCTCATGTATTATCGTGAGTAAAACGTTTTATTATTACCGGAGGCCCTTTTTTTTCGTACGTCGTTTTAAATCGGCCCGCTTATTCGTTGGTTTTATAGCGCGATAATAACGGGTAACGTTCGTTAAAACCGTTAAAAACTATTGAAAATCGGTACGCAATATCGCGTATAAACATTCGTAAACGGTTGCATTTACAATTCGTAATATAATTTTTATTATTTATTACGTACGTAATATTATACGCGCGCTTTGTGTCTCGGACGTAATAGTTTTGTCCATAAGTGTGATAAGCGTAGCCGCCGTTCTTATTCCGGAATAAATTGGCCATTAAATTATACATTTTTTACGACACGATATAGTTTTTTAAACGCGCGTTATTATTATGATTTACGAACACGACTTGTAAACAATAATAAATCACGGTTAAGACGCACCAGTTACTCAACACATAATATATCTCTGTACTAGCGTATTTATATAAATATATATATACAGAGGAGAGAGATTTTAATTTGTTCGTTAATTAAAAATTAAACGATTTACAAAACCCGATTTTATAATTTACATTTGTTGCCACAAACACCAATTTAAGTACGTTAATACAATTTACGGGTTTTCAATAATCGATACAGGTACGTTTATAATTATATATATTAAAAGCTACCTCGGAGAATCCGGTAGTTATTTTCGCGTAAAATATTACGAGACGATAAATTAGGATCGTACAAAATATCCGTAACTAATCGCCAATGTTCTGGTTACAATATTTTCACGTTTATACGTGGACGACGTATACGACGGAGAGATTATGTAGAACGTTACTATTATGATCGTGCGTAGAACAATAATATAATCTCGGTGACGGTAGTTTAACCGTCGGACCGTTTGACGTAAAATTATATACGCCCGTACGTACAAAGATCGGCGATTATTTACGGACGTTCGGGAATCGTCGTGTACGCTATATTGTTAAGGTCGGCGGCGGACCGAAGAAATTGACGTCGATCGCGCGAGATTTTCCGCGTCCACGAATTGTTGTCGACGTTTTTTGTTTTACGTCACACGCGGCGTATGATAAATATTATAGGGATTGTCGCGCGCGATCTTGTTCACAGTATGCTTGTCGACGGTAGATCGACGGTCTCGCGAGAGGTTCGTCGAGTCCAACGCGCAGATCGTGGCGTTAGTGGAGAAGTTCAAAATGGAAGGGGCTCCGTACCGAAAATCGTCGGCCATGTCTGTACTACTCGGGTCACCGCCGGGCGATCACCAGCCCAACTCGCATCCGTACCCGTACTCAGTGGCCCCGGGCACATCTACCGCACAAATCGGCATCACTCTGTACCGGTGAGTGCGCCGCGACGATCGTGTTCGACGCGATTAGAAGCGTCTACGTCGTTTTTACGGTTCGACGAACCTTTTTATTTATACGCCGAATTGTTTTACCGCCGATGAAAAAATGATCGCGGCACGAGACGCGTAACCGATAGATTTTTTTTAATAACGTACGTAATGTTCGGCATAATCGGACGTCGTAACAATATAACCTTTTGCGGTAAAACAATAACGATCGTTATTTATTATTAGTTACGTTTCGCAATAGGTTTCGACGCCGCGTGCGGGTCGTGCACACGGTTTTTTTTATGACACCGAATCAAATAACGGATACTATATATATACACACACACCGATACGACTGTATACGTACTCCACCGAATAACAAAATAATAATAGACAAAATAGGTATACACACGTCGTAAGAAAATGTTACTGTTATTTGGCACGGCTGTAAAACCCGTAGTCGTTTTTTTTCATTCACGAACGTTATCGCCCGTAATAATATAATATTAAATATGTAAATAAATACCTACAGAATAGTCCGTAGGTGTCGGTATAACGTATTATACAATTTTTCGTTTTAAACGAAATATTACGTTTTCACCTACACAAATACCGGCGGGCTTACTCGAAGAATATTTACCGTTTCGTCGGTAGTAAAAGTATTTCAAAATCCGCGTGTACGATTTTATAAACGGCATTCGAAATTTAATTGACTAAAGTTAATTTACGTATTACGTTTAATTAATCAACTACCCTGCTCGTCTACGTACGTTGAAAAGACAATTTTTATTTTCGACGCGAAACGATTTTTTACACGGTACGTTCTACGACGTAACGATAATCGAATCTAATAAAAATGTCTCGACACTGACCTAGTCGATGTTTTCTTTTATACTCGACTACGAACTTTATTACGACAATTGTTGTACACCGACCGGTGGCCACGGCACTTCGAACAGGAAAATCCGCGCCATTGTTCTAGTTTCGAATAATTTATAAAACCGTTGCCCACTAACATGTATAGCGAATACGACGCGAATTTTCTAAATTATTGTCCGCGGCGCGATATTCTTGCACAACTAATTGGCGTAGCACGATTCTACCACTATATAAATATTACGCTAAAAAAAATAACAACAATATCAAATTGAGCATAATACTAAAAATTACCCCGTAAAATATAAACACAAAACGTTGTACACTCGTAAATTAATTTTTGCACGACACTTGTATAACATCAAATGTGTAACGAAATACCGTCGTCGTTATTATTATTATAGACGTCAATTCGCGTCCACTTTTGGATGTTCCTGGCAAGCGCTGTTCTACTTGATGGCACGACTTATTGCCCTACCCGTTGCATTTTTGTTGATTTGGATTTTTTACCACGACATAAGAGTAAGTGTCCGTTATCCGTCCTATTCGTGACAAGATCGCGTTTTGTCGCAACAACTATAATGATAATTACGGTCGATAACATTGTCGTAGGACTATCAAACGACGTTCACGTCTCGGAGTGGTCTATTGTTAACGTGCATAACGACCACATATTTGACGTCGATATTTACTACGGCGTACACGTGTAAGTACATACATCTGTAAGGTAAAAATAGTAAAACAAACGAAACGGTAGATAAACGACCCCGGTAAATTAATTTACAACTCTCGTGTCGTCCGTCCGATTTACGCGCTCGTAGTTTAACGAGTACACCTATTTTCGTATCTTACAATATCGGGAGACTCGATATTCGTTACGCGTTAAACGTTAGAAACCCTCGCGGCCGTTTTCAAATACTACGAAACACGCGACAATTATCGCGCGTAACGTAATCGTTAATGTACAAGAGAAAGTTTATTAAGACGTGCTTGTTTTTATCTCGTTTTTAAACGTACAAGGACCGTGAAATAAACGTTCGTAAAATTACGTCGATTTCGATCAGATATAATACGTTATATCTACATAGATAGCGTGATATAGTGCAAACGAATTCAGGCGTAGGCGACTAGATACTGGTTAGGAAGCGGTTCTTTTCGCTCTGTAGCCTATACGTAATTACGAGCAAAAAGAAAACCGTCGAGAACGTTCGACGGAAGAAATATCGTCGAACGCGGCCGCGTTTGGAAAAAGACGAATCCGCCGAATTATTATGCAACGCGATAACGGGCAAGTTACGACGGTCATAAAGTACAAATAACGCGTTTTTCACGTTTCAGTCGCTCCGCACAGAACTCGGTATTATCAAGAAAATCAAGACGGCACGTACAACGGGCCACTATTCCTCATAAGTTATTGCACTTTCTCGGTGCCGCTCGCTTTTCTCACCGTCGCCGGTTCGTCGGCCATACTATACCAGTAAGTGTTACGCGCGCGCCACCCAACCCGCCATATGTTACCCGGCTTTTATTATTGTCCATCCGACAATCATCTAATCCGATCGCCCGCGTTATTATACCGAAAACGTCTAAATTATACGTCGGATGTTTGCGCGCACAACTCTCTCCTATATGGTACGGAGTTGGTCTTAACCGCGTCGAGTATTTACTGGTCGTCCAACGACGGCCGAATAATACGCGTCACGGTGGGAATTTCGTTAAACCGCGTCGGAAATAATTTGGTCTATCGTGTCGAATACAAGTCAATGGTAGCGTACCGTAGCGCGAACTCGCGGTCACGCAGAAATTCGATAATATATAGCGCGCGGGCGTGTCTCCGTGCCTGTACGAGGACAAAACAGCCGTCTTAAATTACGCGAACCATTTAGTGGAAAAGCGCTTAACGCGCTCGTGTGTTATCGAAACGCTGATCCGTTGGCCGCGTAACGTGTCCGGCGACCATCACGACGCGATTGACATTTAACATTATCGTAACGACCGTGCCCGTAGGTTGATGAAATTCGACAACTGGACCGAACTGAATTTGTTCGCGGCGGTCTTGTTGAGCTGTTACTTGTTCGCCGAGCAGCTGGTGATTGCCGCGATGGCCGTCTCGAAGAACGCCTACAACACCAGCGTGTTTTGCATTTACGTCATCAGCGTGACGATCATACTGGGCAGCGGAATGCTAAGGTATAATTATGCCGAATCTCCACGATTTCCATTAGAAATAAATACGTTTGTTTCCACGAAAGTTTAATACTCTCGTGTTTCAAAATTAATCGCGGGTGATTTAATTAGATACACACACACACACACATATATATATATAACGATCAGATTAGTTCTTTCGATAATAATTATTAAAATCTCGCTGAGTTATAATTTTTGTATTTTAGTTTTTTGTTTCGTTAAATCCGAAAAAGCTATTTTATGAACTTATTTTTGCAAAAAACTTGGCGCGAGATATTTTCAACGGAGATTATTCGTTGATTTTCTACAACTTTTCGAAGTTTATGAAAATGTCAATTTTATTCAATAAAATGAATCTAGTGATCCGGGGTAAATTGTCATTTTCATAAACCTCAAAAGATAATAACGCCGAGTTTTTTTTTATAAACAATATACTGATAAAACGGCTTTTTTAAAATTTATAAAAAATTTCAAATTTAATAATTGAAACGCGGAGTTTTTCTGTATGAAAAAAAAAACTGTAAAATATTAAACAAAATTTAACGCATTCGTGTGATCTTCCTGGAACACTATAGTAACGATTTTTTAAGGCTGTTAAGAATATTTTACATAATATTTATATATTGAAAAATTAGGTTTCTTTTGAATTCGTACAATACGTGTTATTGGGACGTTTTGAAAGAAAAAAAATGTTTAAACATCAAATATTGTTTACGCCATAATAACTATTTACGTATATTCCGTATTAATTAACTTAGCGTGTACTTCTCTCGTTCGTACCTATAATCTCTAGTTTCTCGTACATAAATATCAAACGACGCTATACCTTTTCACACGTTTTAATCGTCAGATCGTACCGGGGCATGTCGGAATGGCTGTCATGGATCACATATATTACACAGACCAGGTATGCTGGGACGTACTTGACAGCTCTAGCATTCGCCGGCCGCTCACAATACGAGGAACTGAAACAAGATCCGGAACAGAACCGTACCATATTCACAGTGGAGACAAACGCATACCAATATCTAGATGGAAATTCGTACATGAACCTAAGATACCCGGACACGGTGGGTGACCAGCAAATCAACCTAATCGCCTGCTTCGTGTTTCCCATCACAGCAATGGTGTTCAATATTTTGTTGTATGTAGCTCCATTACCTTCCTACATCAAGTCTAAGTTCCGAGAGTAACTGGCGCGAACCATGCAGGGTTTACACCGAAATTATAAATTATACAAGATTTTCGGCCCAAAAACATATACACTAAGGAAATTGAGAATGACGAACGTTAGTGACAAAAAAAATGTCCGTTTATTAACGCCTACTTTTGTCGAGTACAGTCTTGTCTAAAGCCAAGGAAATGATAAAAAAAAAATTCCTAATTTTAAGTTTATTTATGTATCTATATATGAAATGTTCACCTATAGACAAACAACTTTAAAGTTTATTGCGCTTTTACTGTATTTACATATAAAAAAAAATTTTTTTTACGGTTCGACACAAGTACACCCCATGTAGTAAAGATAGCGCGGAAAACATTTTTTTTTTATACTAATATTATATATTTCCATTTTAAACAATAAACTTATCGATATGTAAATACAATAAATTTAATTATTTTTAATGAACATCTCATGTTTATCACATAGTATTATTTTTTTAAGATGAGCAACACTATTGTGTCTGAAATATAGAATATACACGCTCGTAAAACATATATAAAATCAACAAGTGGAAACAAGACAAATGATACAACCCAATGTTTGAATATTCCACTGATTTCATCGCGTTTGCATCATATTATCAATGACTTGTATCAAATTTAATGTTTGTTAATTTAATACAATTTAATATTTATTTATTTATTAATACATATACATGTAAATATATATTATTTATAAATAAATTTTTTATGGAAACAAAATATAAATTAAAACAAAACAATTATTTTTAATACCTCCTATTTCACTTATCTATCAATTAATCTTGTAATCGCTGACTAGAAGAGTCATACACTGTTTGTTTACGTTGTCTAGTAGTCATAGGAGGTTTCCAATCTGTTGTTACTTCGGAAGAACGCCGTTTATGTTCCATTTCTGCCTCCATGATTACTTCAAGTTCACTTTCCCCATGTCCTTTATCAACCTCATCATTACTAATACAATCGATACTAGACGTTTCAAGTGGACTTTGGCGGCCAAGTACTGTTGCAGGTTCTTCGTACAACTGAAACAAAAACAATTAAATTAATTGTATTAATCATTATGTCAGTAATTACCTCTTTAAATGGTGCATCTAAGAAGAGTTCATGCATATAACGTCTAGCTTGAATGTGATAATGATGGTCAGCTAGTAAATTACATACATCTGAATAAACACATATATCGTGAAATAAGTCGCCATACATCTGTTTCATTCTATAATGAATTTTATTATTATTAGATTTTGTTGTATTCTAATACATATAAGTATAATATATCACGTAAATAAGTAAAGTATATTAAAGCTTACTGTAATAGACTTTGTGTAGATGTTTTGTACAAAACAGGATTTGGTAATTGTTCAACAAGTTTTAATATATCTCGTCGTAATGCTGAACGGCTTTTGATAATTCGATCTACTAAAGTTGATCTCTGTGCTAGACCTATTCACAATTTAAGAACTAATAAAACAATATTGTACATAAACTTATAATATAAATATAAGCACACCAAACAATAAACATTAAATATATATTTCAGTAGTAGTCACATGCCAAAATTGATCCATTTTTATTTGATTTGAACGTTTTGCATTATTAATATATTTTTCCAACACAATTTTACTAGTACCGTACAATTTTGTAAAATAATTAGTCTTGTAATATGTAAGAGTACTTTTTATTAAAGGTTTTGTCACAGGCCAAAACTTGTATCTCTTATAATTTTGTTTACAATTTTCCAAATTGATTTTGTAAAATACTTGTGTACTATATGCAGATCTATTATTCTTTCGAGGATTTTTATTATGTTTTTTAGTTACACTTGATTTTGAAGCTGAGATTGTCGAATATCTACTTATTTTAGACACTGAATATCTAATACTAGACTTAGGCAAATGTATGTTTGATATATAATCTGTTTTCAACATTGTACCTTTATTGTATATATGAGTTGTCCATTGATCAACTGAAGTTTCCTCATTTAAAATATTTATGGAACTTGGAACGTCTTTATGAAATTTTTTCAGTTTATTAAGTAAAGTATTGTTATTGTAAAAAACTACTTTAATCTTTAAATTATATTTTTTCGATAGGCATTGATTATGTATTGGAATTAGAGTAGATATAGAATAATCGTTAATATTTTTTTCAAATGTTATAACAATCCATAAGAAATCAATAAAAATAGTAAGCAACGAAAAAGAAATCATTTTAAAAAATATACGTTTCTATTATAAAATCATAAGCAAAATAACAAAATAGTAAACATTTAAACTGAATAGTAAAATCAATAAATATTATGTTGCTTAGTATATCTAATCAAACTAAATAAAACTTTTCTTTATTTTCATAAATATATTTTTTGTTACTTAATAATAAAAAATGTAATTTCTAATGTAGAGTAAATTTAAATTTAAATGTTAGACTCACTACTGATATCAGAACTAGCACCACTTTCATTGCTTCCAGTACCAAAACCTGAAGCTTCATGGAGGCATGAAGATTTATTGTGTTGCCAAGGCAATAGAATTGGACTTTCTCCTTCAACACCCATGCCATAACTACTTTCAGTCTCTAGAACAATTGAAAAAATAAGAGTTGAAATTATTAAATTTTTAAATTATTAAAAATGTTTTAATTTAATTATGATAATAAACAAATAAATATACTGTATATTAAAATTACCTGTTCGACATCGTCTAAGAGAGCTAGATGATACTTTTCGATTACGTGTTGCAGATCGATTACCATGTTCATTAACTGAACATAACATACACATTGAACGATTATGACTTCGTTGTCTTCTAATTGGTAATGGATCAGCTATAACTTCTTCAGTGTCCGATTCATCAGTACTGAGGGCTTCTGAACCTAGAATTTAATTATAAAACATTGTAAAATTAAAAACAATTAATTAACTATTTTCAGAAAGTGGAATTTAATTCAATTTTTAGTCTATACCACTTAAAAAATTAGGCAATTGCCATCAATTTTAAAACATGAAATTCTAATCACTATAAATATTTTAAAATAAATGTAATTTTTTTAAATACTGAAATAAATAAAGTATAACTTGAATATGAACAAGTCAAATGTGTATTTACCAGTTGATAAATGTTTAAAACAAGAAGATGAATCTTCGCAGTCAGGTGTAGGAACAGATTCAGTTTCTTTTTCAATATTCGAAAAAACCATACTAAGGTCAGATGGCAAAGCAATTCCACCATAACATAATTCATTATATTGGTCTACAGAAAATATAATTATACATTTAGTTTGAAAAATGTTTTAAATATATAACCTTTAATAATATTAAGACAACCTTTATTTGAATTAAGAGAAGTCCTCTCCGATTCTGGATCAAATCTAAAAACTCAACATAATACATATGATAACTCATTTTTAAATTTAAATTTTGTTTTAACTTTGACACTATACACATATACATACGGTGAATAATTTGTACTAAATGAATGTCTGAATTCTTTAGGTCGAATTAATGGAGACATCTTGTCCATTTCATGTTCTGCCAGCATATCAAACATATCAGCTGCAGATGATTGATGCTGCATTGTCATACTTCTAGAACTTTTCCTGCTCATACCTTTTTGGATCATTTTCAAAGTTCTATAGCCAAAAGAATTTCTTCTTGGCAATTTAGAATCTAAATGCACGAGATGTATATAATTTATAAAGTTTAAAATTCTTATTTTATAAATCTATAAAAATTACTGTCTGGTATTATGGACATTTTCGAAGGTGTTTGAATTGGGATAGTTGACAAAGAATTTGAACTAGGTATTGGACTTAATGTTTGATATCTGTCGCTAAATAAATTAAGAATATATCTAAAATTAAGACATAATTATATTTTAAATATGCAACAAAATAGAAAAAACTCACTGATAAAAGCTATAATCTGTATGACGTGTACAAAGTCCAGATTCACCAGAACTAACGCCACTGGTACTACTGTCTACTGTACAACTACTATCAGATCTTAATCGATAACTAGCATAACTGTATAATATAATTATTAAAATACATTTCACGTGTATAAGATAAATTCTCCAAACAAAACTACTTACATTACATTTTCAGGTGGAGAATTGGATTGATCTAATTGGTTACTATCATTGGTAGTTTTACTTTCACTCAAACTTCTTATATGATGTTGTTGACGGGACCAAGAAGCACAACTCGCTGGCAAAGTAGACCATTTCTTTTTTCCAGAACCTTGAGCACTTGGATCCCAAACAGTATCATCTACCCAATCACTTACAAGGCCCTACAAAAAATATTTTGTATACTTCTATTTATTAAATTAAAATTTTTTCAATAATTACTTGAGAACTATCAGGTGTAGATACTAAATTGAAGTCTGTTCTTTTATCTTTGATTTTATAAAATTCGTCTTCTAACAAAAGCCTATTCAAAACATTCCAACCTGCATTTCTGAGATGAGCTGCTCCAGCTCGATTAGAACTAATCAAAGCTAATGAATACAAAGCTGTTGCTCGTACCGAGTACACTGGATAAGAAATGGCAGTCTTACACACTGTTTGTATAATACCATTGTTAGCCAAAAAACAAGCTCCCTGAGGAACACTACCAAAGTGACCAACAGCCCATAGTGCTGCTTTTATATTTAATTGATCTTTAGGAGTCTCTTGGGATAGGTTAATAATTAATTGGATTATATTTCGAAAATAAATATCTTTGATGACTGCTTGAAATCCGTTATCATGTACTGCCATTTGAGAATAAAGATGAGCTGGTAAACAAATACTGGGAATTCGATTTCTTGACATATTACTAGAAAGTCTAGTTTTATAATGTCCATCCTCATGACGTTGATGAAGAGTCAATTGATCATGTAATTCTCCTTCAACTATTAATACATACCTAAAATTAAGATAAATTAAATATTATTAACAAATTACTATTTCCTATAATTTAAATTAGTATCACCTAAAATTAAAATGTGTTCCCCAATTGTGCAACTGGTTTGTAACAAAACTAGAATCTGATAAATATTTGTAACCAGCAGTATTTGATAAAAATCGTACAAGTAATAGTAATCCTCGATCTCCTTGTTGAAGAATGTTTGGTCTCAATCCAATTAACATTTTCAAATAATCCTACAAAATATTAATTTATATATATATTTATATGCGATATTAATTTAGTTATTAATTATACCTTATAGTCACAAGCTTCATCAAGAGCATCTAAAGCAGCCATAGATACTACTATGCTATCATCAACAGTTTGTGATATAAGCAATTCAAGTATCCAAAAACCAGTTGCAACTACATCTTCTGCATGATGAGCATTAAACCGTAGAAGGACACGTAAGAAACGTGTTGCGTATAATCGGGACTTTTGTTGAGAACAAGAAAGAACACGACCTAATAATACTCTAAAAATAAAATAAATAATGAATGTATCAGAATTTATAATACATGATAATAGTATAAAAAAATTAACTTGTAACATTATTTAAATAACAAAATAATAGAGTATTAAAATAGAAACACTGCACATAAGCATATATATTACCTCGGAAATGAATCAGACGTATAATCTAAACAGGAAACTATAAGCTTGACATAACAGCATAAATGAGTATTTACAACAATATTTAATAGTCTAAAAATAAAATTAATTATTAATAAAATATATATTAATCTATTTTATTTTTAAGATTTTTATTATGTATGTATCGAATTTTTCACATATATTTTAAAAATACATTTTCATAATAGTAGGTATAAAATATGTGAATATAAGACAGTTATAACAAAGATATTGATACAATAATTTAAAGACATTGAAAAAATAATAAGATTATTTGAAATTTACTTTATAAATATAATTGTCAGCAATATTGTCAAAATGCAAAATGTTACCTCTTGAGTTACCTTTTAATTTTTACCACAATATAAAAATATAAAACAATTTATTAATATAATCTAATGAAATTATATATTATAATAAATTATTACTATAAAATAAATTAAGAAGGTACCTAAGTAACAAATAAATGTATAGTATGAATAAATTCAAAAACTTTTTTTAAATTTTGAACTGCACAATTTTTAATTATTAATATGTGTATAACAATCAACGGTGAATATTTATAATATATTTTTACTTACAAAGGAAAAATTTTGGTTTTATCTAAACAATACCGTCCTCTTTCAGTAGAACTTATTTTACCAAGCATAAGAAAATAATGCTGACTTAATGTTACAGCTAAACGCTGTGGATTCAAATAGCAACTATAAGAATAATTGGAAGACGTTAATGCTTCTAATTGTACATGAATATCAGTCAAAAGATCATTTAAATATGATTCTCCACTTTCCTGTAAAATATATATATGTATATAGGATATTTTGACACAAGTACAGTAAAACATTGATTATACACAATAATTGGAACTAAGGGATATTAAGGGAGATGATTAAGATAACATATAAAAATTAAAATAAAGTGGGAAAAATACTTTATAGTTGTTGAAAAAAGAATGTAGATATTTAAACATTATTTTTTGTTTACATCAACACTAAACAAATAAAATTCATAGCAATAATAAACTATATTTACTTTAAGTAACAAAAACAAATTCACATGTATTTAATGAATATTCCATTATTTTACATAAATAAACAAATTAAATTTAGTTTTTATTAAAAATTAAATTAATTGCTTACATTTGGGGCATCCATTAAATCATCAATTAGATCAAATAATGATAATGTAAATAAATTCAGTGGAAGAACTTCTGGTCTAAGTTCAACATCCCCATACATTTTAGAGGATGGTTTAAAGTATTCAATTAATCTTTGTACAAATAAATTGTAACAAATATCATCTAATTTATTTACATCTTTAATTCTTATCTGAAATCAATAATGTGTCAATATAATATTAAATAGTAAAAGATAACTTCATATTCACCTTTAGAGCAGAACGTATTGGATCCCATTTCCAAGCTACTGCCTCTTTAACAATTAAAACTCCAGATTCTTTCACAAAGTCTTCACATTCTTTAGTCATTACACTTTGAGCTCCTTTATGTTTCGAATGTTTTTTATGTGAAACGTATCTTAGCATATTCGCTTTTGACCCAAATAAATTCATTACATGATGTAAGCCAATAGTAGCTGGAGTAGGCTCATGGTTTAATGTTTTGTACAATTTAGCTAAAGCAGAAATAGCTGCCATAGCATTATTTTTTTTTAAATCATCTCCTATAAATATTTCAGACTTTTCAGAGTGAACAGTATTGACTGGATAGAATATTAAACGATCTTCTGATGAACATAGTATTTGATCAAATTCTTCAATTAAAGTACTGTAGTTAATACATTTTAAGGATGGCCGGCCTTCTAAAGCATAGGCTACTAGATCGGATAGCGCTGGTTTAATATTATTTGGAACTATACTATCCGCTAAATGAAGGAACTCTCCTAAACATTATAATTTCAATTATTATATATATATCATTTTATAGTAAATCATAATACTAACCAAGAAGAATTGTTGACTGAACAGATAAAGCATTATCAGATGTAAGTATTACTTGAACTAAAGCTTCATCAAGTTTAAGTTCTAACAAACAACTTACTAAAAGAGATTGAGGTAAATTAACTAAATTTACTCTGAAATAAAATATTTAAAAATGATTATTAAAATATATAATAAATTTAGTTACATTAAAATTAAATACAAATATGTACAAAAACTTGATTTTTTTTTTATCAGTTTTAGGATAGTCATGCTACTAACCTTTTACTACTTAAACTTGGTATGAGATCCATCGCTTCAGCATAAATATATCCACTATTCAAGCTGAATTTATCTTGATACTTATAAGGATTTACAGATTCTATAGCAGTATCCACATCATCTACCCAGTCAGCAGGATAAAAACCAAGAATTTCTCGTAATAAATTTATAATAGCAATCTTTAATGTAAACGTACAAAATTAAATTTTTTTAAGCACAATATATAATAACAATTATATTAATGTATAATTTACCCTAGTAAAAGAATTTTGAACATGCAATGCTTGAACAATAGAGGATAACCCACTTTTTGAATGGTCACCTGATGGATCACAAAAATATAAAATACCAATCCAAGAACGTAATAAGGACACTAATGTGCCATGGGCAGTTTCGATTAAAGATTTTTTATCATTTATCCTGAAAATAAAATTATGATAAATAAATTACATTTAAAAAATTAATATAACAAAACTTACTTGGAAATTGGATTAAAATCAGTAAATTGAGAAGCAAGTTGACCAAAATCAAATGACACTAATTTCCTAGTATCAGGATTATTTAACATCCAAAGTAATGTTCCTAAAACACATTCTGCCATCCTTAAAGGTAGTTCAGATGTGATCAGAACATGACGTAAGGCTTTTAAACCACAACCAATCACAAATGCTTGAGGATTCAATAAACCTGTAAAAATTAATTATCAAAAAATATATTTAAATATAATTATATCATAAAAAATTAATAAAATATTAAACTAAAAAGTTACATAATTCACAAAGAGTAGCAACACAAGCTCTATGCAGTTGGTCTTTAGAAGGTCCGTGTGAACACATTGCAATAGCAGACAAAGAGTGAGTGAATGCATTGGGAAATTGTTGAGGACAGATGGTGCATGATTTACGAATAATTCTTAACGCTTGTAGCCGTTCACTTTCATTATCAAGTAGTAATTCTAAACTTCTGTAATAAACAACAAATACAATTATAAAAATAATAACATAAAACATCAAATAAAAATAAAACATCAAAAAATTACCTGCATATTAATATTGTTAAACGTAAACGCATAAGAATAGTTATATCTTCAGGTTTTTTAATACAATGACGTATTGCCCTTAAACCAGCTGCTCTGACATCAGAAGTATCGCTTAATAAACTTGGTGTAAGGCTATAATAGTCACAATGACGATTAAAAAACAAATTTATTATCAAATAAAAATATTTAAAATATTAAAACATAATTAATGTTACACAAAACAAAATAAATGTGTATATTTCTCACCAACACATTATGTCGTATGTGGAGAAACCAAATATATCGCTACTATTTTCATTTGGGATTACTGATGATAAAAGTTTAACAAGTCCATTCAACAAATATAATTTCTTATTGTCGCTAAGCCCTTGAGTTTGTATCAAGTTAGACAGTATTTTTTTAAGCGACTCTCTAGGTTCTGAAATGCACAAATTGTTTATAACGTATTGGGGAGCATGATTGTTATCGGTGTTTATTTTTTTCATAACTTACTTGACACCAAATCCAATTGAACAGCATCGTCTTCACAGTCGTTTCGCCCTGTAAAACATACATTACCATACACCATTATTTTTGACGGACGCCGCGACTTACCTCTAGATTTATTAGAGTGCAAACGGGTCCAAAGCTTCCAAACTGGCATGACCATAGCTCTGGGCGGATCTGGCGACAATTTGTTACAAACATGTCATATTCAGAGATGGTACTACAAAAAAGACCAATGACGTCAAAAAACGCGAGGAGGAACGCACAAACAACTCAGAACCATTGGTGATGACGGGCCGTGACAGTGCGACGACCGTTCCATTTTCACTATCCAAATGGAATTGGAAAACCAACGGCCGGTATCGCAAACCCGGTTCGTCAATAAACGGCAATATGATGGACTTATCGGCACACTAGCCAAACTCGTCTGTCCTATCAGCCACCTATGAAATATTATCTATATATGCCGATCGTGCTTTGCGAGTACACATACACACACACGCCCGTGCGTGTGATACGTATTATTTACACGAGTACGCGTGTGTCCGTCGTATCATCTACGCGAATAGTCTCCGAAGTCTAGACACAGGTGCGCCGCGGTTAGCATTCGATGGGCCAAAGAAAACGTCTGGGAACCGCTGCCGTTTCGGATACGGGCCTGATAAGCCCGGACCGTGTGTTCGCGTCTCGTATCGTGATTATTTTGCGCGTTCCCATTGGGTCCCTCCGCGTCTACATCTTGTACAGTCCACATGGTCGGGCGTTCCACTATATCACGCCGTTCTGAGGGCATTTAATATCATGGCGGTTGTTCTTTATTTCATACACGCCGCGGCGGTCAATTTAAATTGTTGTCCATGTTCTCATCACGGCAGTCCTCTGGATGATGGCTGGCCTGATGATAAAACGTAGTTAATTCTCGACGCCACCGGTATGGAACGAGAAACCCGCCAAATTTCCATGGGTGCCAGGTTAACTTTTAGAACGCATATACGGACAATATTTATTTGTCAGTACAGTAGTTATGTCCCTGCGGCTTTCCGATACCCAATAATTATCGTCAGTAGTAGTTTAAAAGGTTAAAATCGAAAGTAATTTGGATGGGAATGGGGCGCAGGATCGCGTATGCTTATGTAATACCAAGTGATTTAAGGACAATACGCTTTTTTGATCATTTATATTGACTTCGGGATATTCGCTTTTATAGTTTATACAATATTGTAAGATTCACTAAAGTTCTTTGACTGAATAATCGTTAATCCTACGTAATTATTTATCATTCAGTATAACTTCAGACATTTAATTCAGGTATAATTATAAAACAATTTTAAATACAAAATACACCAACTACCCTGTAAAATAATCTTTGGCTTTATAGTTATAAATGTATATTCATAAATAGAAAAATTGTACACTATATTTTTGCAGAATAGAAATAAAAAACAATCGTACTTCAAATTTTTTGATACATTTAAAATTATCCAGATTCACCTTATTCATAATCAAACAAGATATTTTGCATATCAATCATACATACCTAAATAGTTAGCGTAACTTTTGTAAGTTTAAAATTTGAATTAAACTTAAATGTATTATTTTCATTAATAATTAACATATTAATAGTTTAAACAAATTGCTTATAGAAATAAATACTATTTTTAAGTATCATAAATAATGAACATTTTGTATTAATTGTAAAATTTATTTGAAATTAAACAGAATCATAAAATTAAAAGTTTTAAAACAAAAACCCAAAATTATATTTATATTCATTTTTAAATTATTAATAGACAATATCTGGTTTAAAATAAATACAATATAAATAAATTTAGATTACATTCCAATTGTGTTAGAACTTATAACTAGTTTTTATAATTTATATAAATAGATTAAAAGGAAAAATTAAAAATTCCAAAATTTGCTTCACAATACATAATCATAATAAAAAAATCAATATAAATTTTTAAAAAGTATACTAAATTTTTAATTTTTAACATTAAAAATACTTTATTTTTGATATTTGGAAGGTATACGACTTTCTACATATTTATGATTTGATGAATTTGATACATCAGACAATACAGATGAAACCCCTATAAATTTAGGTATAGTTTTTTTTGTTTTAATACTATCATTTAATGATGATGATGAATTATTAAATTCGTCATTTTTTATTATTGACCTGTCATTTACTTTACAAGGTATTTTACTTTTTGACAATAATTCTGGCTTTTTAAAATTATCTTTTTCTTTAAATTTGCATATATTCGAACTATGATAGGATTTATTTAATTTTAAATCATTTTCCTTTGTATTATGTAGAGGTTTTTTCTCGCTACTTTTGAACATATTTTTAATTTTATAAAGCATTGACATTGGAGGAGTCTTTGGTTCCTCATTCAACTTCATCTTTTTTTCTTCGTTATAACATTCCTGTATTATCTCCATTTTCCTTTTATTATCTTGTTCAAATTCAATACTGTGAAAAGATTCACTAACTGAACTTTTGTCTGATGATTCCATTAGAAGTGATGTATCATTTAATTGCATATCAGTTAATAATTTGGTTTCATGCAAACATGTGGATTCATCAAAATGGATAGTGTTATTAATACCCGAGTTATTGATTGATTCTTTAGATTGATTTTTCGATGAAGCGAATATTTGTTCATTAGAATTTGTGTTTGTGGTAGACACTACAGACATTTCAATAAGATTGGAAACATTATAATTAGACTCCACAAATGTAATATTTTCATTATTTTCTAATTCAGGTATTTGTGACGTTGGTTGTTCAATAATGCTGAAATCTTTAATAACACGTTCCTTTAAGTTCAAAGCCGTATTTAATAAATATTTAGGTCCCAATTCAATTCTATTATTTTGAACAGTAAAATTCATATATTCACCACTGTATTTTTGTTTTGATTCAGTTACAGTAGATGGTTCTGAGTACTCAATTTGATCATTTGTTTTACTTAAAAAATTAGAGGATTTTTCAATTTCAATCTGTTCATTGCCCAACACCATTGAAGAATTATCAAATGAGCCTACAGTTTCTATTTTACTTGTGGTATATTTATCTACAATAGTGGTATTGAACTTAGTCATTTCACAATATGTTGACAAATTTAAATTAGTTTCAGTTATTGTTTCATTGTTTGTTGAATTACTATTTGATAAATGTGATTTAATTGATTTGTTAGCCAATAATTCTATATCAGGAGGTGAAATTGTAGAAAGATTATTTGAATATAACCCCCCACTTTCTTGAAAATTAATTTTATCTGTTGATATTTCTTCCAAATTACTAATTTGATCTGCTGAACTAAAATCAATTAAAGCGTCTTTTTTAATTGAATTTATATTTGAACAAGTTTGTTCTAATTTTTTTGTTATTGGAGTTTGATCAACTATACTAAAATTAAAAAGTTTCTGGTTCTTTAGTTCATGTTCATAAATTAGTTTTTCTTCTAAAATACTTAAATCCAGTAAATTTTGGGTCTTAGGAGTTTTATACGCAAACATTTGTACTTCTGTATCTTCGCTGTCAAACATTTCTTCCATTTGATTATACTCTATGGAACTGTTATTCAAGTTTTTAGTCACATCCAATAAATTGTGCTCCTTAATATTATTGTGTAATTCATCATGTTGTTTTTCATTTTTTATACGTTCACTTAGCAACATTTTTCTATCATCAGCAGAGATAAATGTTTCGTCTATAGTTTTAATACCCAAATGATGATTATCCACATTAGTTGCTATTTTATTAGTTAATATTGAACTTTCATCTTTCATTTTATTATTTTCATCCGAAATGACATTTTTAATTGTATAATTATTTTTAGCATATGGTAATTTTGAATCATCAACACTATTATTAATCAAAATAACTTCATTTGATTTTATTGCATTATCTATTCCATCCACTGTTGAATATTTATCTATATCACAGTTTGAATCATCTTTGATAATAGATAAATTTCTTTTATTTTGAATAATTGGATCGTTGAACATTTCATTATCTTGATTCTCATATTCAACATTTTCTAACACAGAAATAGTTGACACATTAATTGGATTTCCAAAATCCTGTACATATTCGTTTTCTTCCAAAGTTCTGTTTTCAATAATAATTGACAAGTTAGATTCTATTAAATCATTTGACAAACTCTTATTTATTTCTGTTAAATAACCATTTGATGGACTCAATTTTATTTTATCAGAATCCGGTAATTGATAATCTTCTGGAGTTATATTACAAATTTTCAAAACTTTATTTTTTGAATTACAAATATCTTTGTTGGCCAAGTATTTAAATTCATTATTATCCAATTCATATAATTTTAATGCGTCATTACTAATTATTGGTAATACATTTAAAGTGGATATATTTTTTGAAGACTGCTCAGTCATATTTAAAATATCTTCAGATTGATTGTTTTCAATTAAAGATTCATTAGTATATATTTTATCAGACATACTTTCCACAAAACTATTATTAGTCTGTTCAATTTCTATCTCCATATTTACTAATTTTTTTTCATCTTTATAATCATTTATATCTATTGTTGTAACAATAGAATCAGGCGTAATATTCAAAGATTTTTCCAAATAAAATCCGTGTTCTGTGACATTTGAAATATTTTCTTCAGATTGATTTGTTTTATTTAAAGGTTCAGTATTCTTCACACTTAAACTTTCAGTTGATAGATTATTAGTATAGGTTTCATTAGATTTATCTTCCACAACACTAGTATTAATTGATTTCATTGGTTTTACATTTACATTTTCATTATTATATTCATTTATAACTGCTTGATCAATTGTATTAGACATAACATTACAATTTGTCATATCAAACTTTTGTTCAATATTTGAAATTTCTTCACTGGTTTTCAATGATTTACAAATTTCTACATTATCGACTGTTGAAAGCTTATTTCCATATTTGTCTTCATCTGATTTATCTTCCATAATATTAGTATTATTAGATATATTACTCACATCTATAGAATTATTTTTGTTATAATCAATTACATTAGTAGCTGGAATAGTTTTAATAGACACATCATTCATACAGTTTTTCACATACAATTTGTCTTCTGTCACATTGGAAGTATTTAATGTTACTTCCAATTTTTTTGTGGTACTAGATTCTGAAAAAATATTAGTACATGCTGATGAATATACTTCTATTTCACCATTATTTGCTTCATCATCCAAATCTATAACTGATTGTTTAGTATTCACCATACCAGTTTTAGATTGAAACAAGTCATTCCTATTTTCATTTTCTATTAAATTTGTGGAATTTTCATTTTCAATAACAAACTTTATAGATTCCAACTTAAATTTGTCAACAGTTTGGTTTAATTCTTTTATAGATGAACTACGACTTATATCATCATTAGTACTTAATAATACACACATATTTTCTTTAGTTTCAGATGTTATATAATTGGAGGAATTAAATTTTAAAGAATCTTGATCTTTAGGTAAAATAGGAGTTGTGGTTTCTTCAATTCTATCCATCATCATAGAAGGTACTATAAAAGATTTAGCACGGTATGACTTGGCAAGACGTAAATCAAACAATCGTTTTTTTCCAGGTGTAACACTATATTTCTCAGTAACAATTGAACCTTCATTATCATCTTCAAGATATGAATCGCTACAAATACTTGCATCTTTATCTTCTTCTTGGCTACAATGTTTCAATGTACATATATTATTAGCAATACTTGATATATTTTCTTGATTGATATTTATGTTTTGCTTAATCATATTTGAAACAGACGATTGACCACAGGAATTCATTACATTATCTAAAAATATAATTTCGATTAATATTATAGACAAATATATTTATATATTAAAGTTATAAAAATAAGAGAAATTAGTAAATAAATGTAAAATATCTGTATAATTATTTAATTATGACAATATAGGGGAAATGTAAATGAAACAAATTAAAAAAACACACACTAAACTCAGACACTTAACTCTGTATATATGTAAGCATGTATGTATATATATATAACTAAATAAAAAAAAGAATAATTATATTAACATACCATTGATTGAAGTGTTATTTCTATCATCAAGGTCTGAATCGGAACAAATAGTTATATCTACAAATGAAAATAATTACCATTGGTCATAAATGTCATAAATAAATATAAAACCCTCATCCCTCCACCAATAAAAATTTCAGAACTGAAATGTTTTTATAAAAATATGTTCAAAACTATAACATTATTTTAAATCATTGTACATAGTATACAAAATATCTTAAAAATCTGTAAAATTCTTACTAATTTAAAAATAATTTTACTTTTCTCAAAAAAAATCAGCAACAAGTGTTTTTATAGATTGGATAATTTTTGCAATTTCTTTCAGTAAAATGATAAAATTCACATAATTTAGAATGTAGAATCATAGTAGGGTTTAACATAATAGTGTTTAGTATTATCTGTATAGACTATACAACATGAGATGTGAAACCTAGTTCATATTTTTAAAATCAATTTGAAGGATTTTAAAACAGGGATGATGTAAAATAATAGATTAAATGGTCATAAGTTACAAGAATAAATCATTATAAATTAAACAATAAAAACAAAATCATATTTGTTTTGTTTGATTTTTTATTAAAATTATCTATGTTGACCATAAAATATTATATATATTTATATACAATCTAGTATTCTATACATAAATAGCTAAGAAAAACTTAAATTATATCTCACTTGGTGATGTTGATCCCATTCGAATATATCGATTGATAATTTCTGTGGCAATCAAATTTTCAGAATGTATAAATTCTGTTACACACGGTGAAGAAAATATTGCTGTAAAAATATAATTTATATATACGAGAATTAAAAACATATTATGTTTATATTAATAGCTAATTTTATAAATAAGTAAATAATTCAAAATGTTATATATAAAATTAAATTGTTGCATAAATAAATTGTAACATTTTTTTAAAACAATTATAATTATTTAATTTTAGGTAACTACTGTAGAAATTATAAATCAGTACAGTTTTACAATAAAGAGGGTTTAGTATTATACATAATTTTCTTCATTTAAAAAATACAATTTATTTATGAGTATTAATAATAAATGTATATCTAAGAATACATGAGTGACAATAAATCATTTTCTATTCACAGTAAGTAGTAATGTATATTATACATTATTATAAATAAATAATACACGTTTGCTTTGTAATAATGTGTATACACATTATTTTGTATACGCATTAAATAAGTAGTATATGTTACTTAAGATATTCATTTTTATTAAAATTTTAATTTAAATATTGCAATTAATTAATTAATTTTATTTTGGTATTTATCACATTATTGAACAGAAGTTAGACGAATTGTTTAAACTAGAAAAATAATTCAGTCTCCATTAGTGTAGGTAATATTATCACAAATAAAACCTCCAAATGTTGTTTAATTAAACGTTAGTATGTTTAATTAAGTTATGATTAAGAAACATTATTTATATCATTACTACTAGAATATATGTAATTAAAAATAATTTAATTGCTTACAAGGAGATTCATTTAAGAAGCTTTGTTTTGTTTCTATTGAACTAGTACCTTTTTCTTCCTCAAAATTATTTGTTGACATATTAACTATAAATAAAACAAAACTAATGTATAAATTTAAAACATTGACAAATTAAAACAAATATATTCATATTTACCATCTTCATCTTGATTTGTATCCAAAAAGGACTGACTGTAATTAACATGTGAAATAAATTAATATTTTTAAATATTAATTTAATAATAATAATAATAATATATATATATATATCTTTGTGTGTATTTTATATAGTTAGAGCATAAATAAAAAATATGTATATAAATATATTTTGACCACGCATTAATGTGACATTTAAATTTATTATTTCATAATTGGTAAAATCAAATATTTAGAAAAATAATATATTGTATATTGTATTAAAACTAATTTAAAGAATAAAATTACTTTTAATAATATATGAAATAACTGTTTTTAAACATTTAAAATTCACATTAGTAAGTTCTAATAGATTATTTCATAAAATATAGGTTAAAAATTATTTAAACAATATATTAAGCTTAACAAAAATCATTTTAATTATAAGAAATTGTTAAAAAATAAATAACCTTAAATGTATATCTGAAGGTAGCAAAGTATGACGTGGTAATTTTTCATGTCTTTCTAATTCACTTTTGGTTAATGGGCCGAAACATACAACACCATCATCATATGAATCAGTTATGAACACAGAATCATTTTCATTCATTCTAAAAATAACAAATTTGTTATTACACTACTAAAATTATATAATAGTACATTATTTTATTATAAAAAATAAATGACAATAAAATATTTATTCTTTAAATCCATAAAATTAATAGGAGTCAACTAATATATATAATTTAATTTCTCAAAATTTACATACATTTTAACATATACATAAGACCACTTAAAATATTATAAGCTTATGACACTATAGATCACCGTGTAAATTATAATTCAGAAACATTTCAAACAAAAAATAAGGAAAAGTAGATTTAATTATTTACAAACTCAATAACTTTACCATATTATAAAAAATATGTAGTAATGATTAAAAGGATACTATATGCGCATATATCAACTCTGGGAATAAATGAAAAAAATAGGCATATACTTAAATTTTAAAAGTAACCTTTCTTTGCTATTATTATAAAAAGCCTTTGTAAGTGATGCACTTAAAAATATTCTCTACTAAATTGGTATTTTTTATTTAATCTAAATATCGAAATTGAAGTACTACATATGATTAGGCTAAATTTCCCATCTGAAATGGACAATACAAGCGTGATGCCCTCTTAAGAATAAAATACCTGCGATTTTTCCTAATAATAATAAATATCTCATCATTTTCTTACATTAAATTTCTTTATACATAATACATAGGTTTCATATTAACTTATTTTAATACTGAGTACCAAAAAATAAATTATGTTTTGTTATTCGTCATAAACATAAAATAATTTTAGATTAATTTAATCATCCAATTTTTGAAATAACTAAAAATTTTAATTTAAGTTGTTTCTTTTGTTGAAATTTTAAAACAGAAAATAGTGTATATATAATAATATATGAATAAATATATTTATTAACATTATTCATGCCAACATAACATGATGCAAAGCACTTTAGCTACAAAATAGTAGATTGATTACTAATTTGTGATTAAAGATATAAGGATCTGAAATGTCTACTTTTAAGTTTTATAAATTAATTGTTATTTAAATTAATAAATATCACGTTGTAATAGAAATACAAATTAAATATTGCAAATTGTGGGTATAGATTCAACCTAATCACCATATATATATTTGTATTCGTCAGTATTTCCTTTAAGGTTTATCCATAAATAATACCTATGTTATGATAAACACAAAATCATTTTATAGTTTTTATTATTTAGAATAACAAATAAAATTTACAATTACATTACATTTTTTAAGTATTATCATTTTAATACCAGTCATAAATAATGCTATATATCAGATTCTAATATATTAATATACAATAAAAATAAAAATGTATATAGTTTAATATTGTATTAAAATAAGTTTTTTAAAAACTAAATTAAACCAAAACCACAAATAAATATGTATATTTAGGTTTATATTAAAAGATAAAAACAATAACTTCTATAATTTATTCTTCAAAATACGAATATAGATATAATTAGAATACAACTATACTCACGTTAAATTAATTAATGGCTTGACGAAAGACGAAATCACTTCAAGTTTCTACTTGAAATTTGAGGAAAAATGATTAAACTAAAAACACACTACATTAATAAAAGGTTAAACAATTGACGAATATCAGTAACTAAAACGATCATTAAAGATTAAATTTTCCGTTAAAACAAAATGGCGTTGTATAGTCATATTTCAATTACGCGCATGCGTAACCAATATAGACTTGAAGTCAGGAGCGTGACCGGCGACTGTACGTTTCCGTCACTCACAAATCGAATCTATATTCAATTCGTGTTGTCAGATTCACATGTCTATATTTTCCTTTCGCTTTTTGCCGCACAATTTGTCCACGAGTCACTAATCCACGTTGACTTCTTTAAAAATCATAACACGAGTTCGTGTTTACAAAATATTCACTAAATCATTCAGGCGTAATTTTCGGTGTATGATTCTTCGTTTATTTGCTATTCAATATTGGTGTATAAAGAGAAAAAAGAGGCATGGTTTTTTAGTCGGAACAAATTTTTTTATTGACATCTAAACGTTTTACCCTTATTTATTATCTCTTGTGATGGACGAAGAAATAATAGACGTGATCACTGAATGTAGTTTCGATTATCTCGAATCTTTATATGAACCGTGGAGCAAAGTTGATTCAATGTAAGCAATTAATCGTTTGGTCATATATTAATGGATTACTTAATTCTTTGTTCTTAGGTCTTATAATCCAATAAGTCCTCAATGGTTGATTCAATTAGCGGATGATTGGAATTCTGAACATGTGAGTATTTTTTTATAGCAACAGTTGTAAAAACATTTAGATTGTTTCTATATATTATAGAGTATATGTAAAAATGATTCGAGAAAATTGAAAAAACGTTTGTCTGAAGATATCTGTGATGAGTCAAAATATCGTGAAATTTTAAACAAATACAAAGAAAATGATGTTTTTGTTTTACCAAATGGTGAAGAGATAGTTAGGGTTCGTAATGATTCAAGTTCAGAATCAGAAATAGATATTATGGATGGAGATTCTAATAGTGTAGGGGATTGGCAGTCTGTTGTATCACATAGTTTTACTAGAGATATTGACCACATACCAGCACCTACCCAAGAACGATATATAGATTATAACATTATTACTGCAGATGAAAGATATTATCATTCAAATTTATTTGGGAAAAGAAATGACAAAAAATATTTAAAAGTAATTCAAATAATTTAATTTCGATAAAATAATATAGATACCCATTTATAAATTACAATTCAAACACTATTTGTTTAGGTCAGAAATACTATAATAGAATTATGGAAAAAAAATAAGTCACGGTATGTATCAAAAATAATGGCTAAACAAAAACTAAATAAATGTGGTACAGCAAAAGAAATTGGACAAGTGCATACATATCTAGAACACAGAGGATATATAAATTTTGGATGTGGTAATTTATTAATTAAAATAATTAATACATATAATATAACAAAATGTTTAAATTCTAGATGAATGTAAATATCATAAAAATACCAAAAAAGAATTAATTAAGACTAGAATATTGAAAACACAATATAATTTAAAGCCACCACTTTTGCATGGAAAAAAATCTTTTAAAAAAGTAAGTTATGTTTATTTATAATCGATATAATATGTTTATATTAATAATATAATATATATTGTATGTGATTTATTTTTTAAATGTAGATATTTATATAATTAATAACATTTAATTTGTTTAGGTAAATGCAATGGGTGGTTACACAATATGTCATGAAAATTCTACACCACAATGGGAACATAATTACTCAGTTGCTAAACAAAAAAAAATATTAAATTAAGTTCTATCTTTATATTTTTCATAAATAGTGTTTGGCTGTGAATCGATTATACTATAATTATTATCCAAAAATTAAGTTATTAATTTTCTTTTCTCCTTTGTACATACCTAAATAGTCTAGTATATTAAGATTAATATTATAATTAGAAATATCAAACCATGATGGTATAAATTCTTTTTTATATGACGATACACAATAAACAAACAAAATATTATATTCTATAATATAAAAAAAAGATCCACTATAAGAATATCTATAAAATCCGTAAAATCTACAAATTACAATTAAATAAGCCCTATATTTTAAACAGAATAACTCGTAAATATATTTTAATTTTATTATCTCTTTGTTTTTCTGTTTTCATCGTTGACCTTTTTAATTGTTAAAACATATTTTTCGACTAAATTTAGTTTTTTTAATTTTATGAACTGATTGATATAAAATGGTCTAAACCATTAATACAGTATTTGATAATATATGTTTTTATATTGAGTTTTACATAATAGCATTAATGATATGTTAATAATGTTTAGATTAAATAACGACTATTTGGAGTATTAATAATTTGTAGTATTTAATATATTACAATGAACAACACTGAACTATTTTAATCAAATATAAATTTACAATAAAAATTACATAATTAGTAAAAATTTGTCTTATTTATTTCATGATTCGAGTTTAATTTTATAGTCTGTTTTAATAATTATAAAACTATTTTGTATTTTTTTTTATAACATAAACATGACATTTTATTTATAATTGTATTTTATTTAATGTACAAATGCAGATCGTACGTAATTTTAAAAATATGTACCATCATTTTTTACCATATTTTTAATACTAAAATTACTAAATATTTTTTTTAGATTTATATTGAGGACATTTTTATTACTAAATTTTATGTTATATAAAAATGTGTACTAATATAATTAAAATGAATTAATTTTATTTATTGAAATATATATATATATTATTGTAACTATGACATGAATTTGTTGTTTCAATTTACAAGCTAAACTAAGATATTTGAGATAAAAAAACCTATACTACTAGAAACTTATAACGGTGTTGACATTACAATTTCTGATTAACAATACAATTTTTGATTTGTAGTTGTATACCCAATATTTTATTGTCTATTAAGTGTATTTTGAATTATATATATATATATATATATATATATATATATATGATCAATAGAATAGAAATGAAATTGCTTACCTCTAATTAATTTCGTTCTTTTTTTTCTTAATTGTATTTTCTTAGTAACATACTAAAATTAATGTGCTTTATATCTTTGTAAATGTTTTAAGTATAAATATAATTACATATAGAATAATATATTCATTAATTGATTTAACATTCGAATGTTATTTATATTTTAATTATTATATAACTGAAATATATTTTAAATTGGCGTTTACTCTAAAGTTGATTTAAAATCATTGAGTCAAAAATTTATGAATGATAATTATTATTAAGGTTTATTGTAAAAAGGGAATTTTTCGATATATATTTGTTTATATTTTAATTATTATATAACTGAAATATATTTTAAATTGGCGTTTAGTGGAAAGTTGATTTAAAATCATTGAGTCAAAAACGGATGAATGATAATTATTATTAAGGTTTATTGTAAAAAGGGAATTTTTTGATATATATTTGTTTATATATTGGTCACACTCTAACAATTATCAAAGTTGATTTTACTTATCATAACAATAATGTAATTATTATTAAACTTATTTAATAAATTGAATTAGACTTTCTAAATAATTTTAGATTCCCGTATTTTTTTAAAATTTTCCTAACAAATTTTTTAAATATATTTAGGATTTATATATACACTTGCATTTCAAATAATTTTTATTTCCAAAGTATTTCAATGAAATTACATGAGTAAGGTAAATCTGTTAACTATTTTTCATATTTTATAAAAACATCACATATATAGAGTTTATATTCTTACTTTTTAAAATATACTATATTTTAGAATGGACCAAGAAGACTTCACTGCTGATTTGTGTGCTGAGCAGATTGGTAAATTATTTCAATTTCAGGACCTAACTGGTATTGAGAGTTTGCCAACGTGTCGAGATGTACTACAGAGACATAATTGGGATTTAGAGTCTGCAGTTCAAGATCAACTTAATCTCAGAGAAGGTCGCCCATCTGTATTTGCTGGAACATCAGAAATATCATCTGCTCCAACAGTTTTAGTTGATCCGACTAGGCAACAAATATTCAATTCAGAAGCATCTGGATCTGGAAATTTTGTATCATTTGTTATAGATTATATACTAA
The DNA here is from genome assembly GCA_025469175.1 of Geopemphigus sp. TES_GeoC_2020. Taxonomy (NCBI): domain Eukaryota; kingdom Metazoa; phylum Arthropoda; class Insecta; order Hemiptera; family Aphididae; genus Geopemphigus; species Geopemphigus sp. TES_GeoC_2020. The sequence goes on from JAIPRN010000644.1 coordinate 39,406, forward strand.
GAACATTTTATAACACTTTTGTGTCAGTGGTACGATTTACATGGAGTTTAGTATGGCCAGAGCCTCGACTTCCAATTACAGACCCTGTTGCCGATGTTGGAAGATTTATTCAGAACTATGAGTCTATATATGGCAATGAACACCCAGTTTTCTATAGAGGTTCATATAAACAAGCATTGAATGATGCTAAACAAGAATTGAGATTCCTCATTATTTATTTACATCAAAATGATCAATCCGATTGTTCGAATTTTTGTTCTTCTGTATTGCCAAATAGTAATGTTATTTCTTTCCTCAATGAAAGTAACATATTGTTTTGGGCTTGTGAGCATGACACTAATGAAGGTAATCGAGTAGCCATGGCTCTTCAAGCAAACATCTATCCTTATGTTGCTATTGTAGTACTCAGAGAAAGTCGCATGACACTAGTTGGACGAATGGAAGGGCCTATGTCAGCTGAAGAATTTATAAGAAGATTACGATCAGTGTTTGAAGCTAATGAAGCATATCTTATAGCTGCTCGTGCTGAACGAATTGAACGTAGTTTTAATCAATCCTTACGCGAACAACAGGATCGAGCATATTTAGAGTCTTTGCGTGCGGATGAACAAAAAGAGCAACTGAAAAGAGAAAAGCAAAATCAAGAACGAGAAGAGCGTTTACAAAAAGAAAAGTTAGAAGAACTAGAAAAAGCAAAAAAGGAAGAATTGAAAAATAAAAAATTAGAAATGTTGGCTAGAATTCCCAAAGAGCCATCTATTGAAGAACAAGGAGCATTGACAATTGTATTTATTATGCCTGGTGGTGTAAGAATAGAGAGGCGATTTTCCGACATGTCTCCCTTGTCTGATGTCTTAGATTTTGTGTTTTGTCATCCAAGTTCACCAGATATTTTTGAAGTGGCCACTAATTTTCCAAAGCGAGTTCTTAGCATTGAGGATCGAGATAAAACACTTATGCAAGCAGGTTTACAAAAAAGAGAAGTTCTCTTTATAAATGATTTAGATTCGTGAATATAAATAAAAAAATTATATTTCTATTAAGTTATTAAAAAGTAACTATATATGTAAAAATTACAATTAAATATATAATGTAAAAAATTCATTGATACATATATATAATGGTGTTTTTAATTATATGATGTTTAATTCAAAGTTAAAGATGTATACGTGTATACAAGTTTATTGTAACATAAATTGTATGTATAAAAAAATAATATAATAAAATATACATACAATTTCTTTTACTTTGGAAAAGTAAATCTTTCTTACTTGTTATTTCAAAATATTTTGTTTTGCCCTTTTATTAATTACATGGTTAATATATTTGCACATATATATATATTTCATTGTTTTAATACTTAACTATGTGCTAAATAAATGGTTTTGTTTTCTGATTAAAATTTTTTTTTAATAGTAAATATTTCAATATTTTTGATATTAAATTTGTATTATTATGGTTTCAAATATTTCATGTATATAAATAATTAATATTAATGACACATAACTTATAAAATATGTTTTATTTATTAAATTTATAAACATCCCAATTTTCATCAAATATGGAATTAAATATATTTTTGTAGAGCTTTAATTATACTATATTATATATAGGTCTGTGCGTGTTTGTATATGTATGTATATATAGAGTATTAAATAATACTTAATTCGTCCATATTATAAGTCAATGAACATATTACACGATCTACTTCGTCAATATAATTTTATTATTGTCATCTGGTAATTGACAAATAGTAACAATTTGAATTTGTGAATCTTATAAAAATAAACAGAAATAAAATTAAAAATTATACAGACATATGACATAGTTAAATATTTATACCTACTTAGGACCATATCGAATAAAATTATTTTTAATACGAGGTACACTAATCAGCAACTATGGAAATTTGAAATATTTATTATTTATAATGAACATGTATTATATATATGTAATGTACATTAGGAAATCAGTAAATATAGTTATTCATAGGTAATACAATCTAAATTAAATAAAATTGACTAGCAAAATATTTTTATTTAACAAGCTATATATTTTATTAACAAAATATGTATATCTATTTGTGCATCCTCCCTCCACCCAACAAAGAAACAAATAATAATGTCAAAACAACATCTAAAAATGGTGTATCCTCGTCATTTCTCTTTTGTGTATACCACATATTTTAGAAATTATAGACTAGTATAAATGTAAAACTTGCAAATTAGATTTGGTTCCTGTGTACAATACATTGAACCTTAATATGCAATTACAGATTAAAAAATGGAAATTGCTGATAAGTTAGATGTGAATGTGTAATTAATTGAAAGATATTTATTAGTATTTATTAAATAGTATTATTTGTAATAGGTGAACTGAAGTTTATCTTAGACCTATTTTTATACAGTATTAAATAATTTGAATTTAGGAATTCATTGTCACCATTAAAATACAGGTAATCAATTAGTTTCATATATAATCATGTCTTATATATATCAACTTACATCTTTTACACTACTTTTTCTACTCGTCAGTTTATTGTTACAAGAAAAATAGATTGTTGATTATTCTAAATAAAAATTATAAGTTTCTTATATACATAATATTGCCAGATACCAATTTCATTAGTTTCTGTATAGTGTATTAAATATCAATTAATCCTTTCAGCAAGTGTTAAGTACATATTAATATTATAAATATTATATGACTGGAATAAAATATTTAAAATCACTATAATACCAATGCAACAAAATTAATAACTATGATTATGTAATTCATATTTACTTTTGATGGTTTGTATATACTATTTATTTAATGTAAATTTCAATGTTTAATTAATATTGTCAATCAGGTAAAAGGCAAGATTAAAATGCTAATTACCGGATAGTTTTTTTACCTACATATTATTTTGGTTACTAGATTAAAGAATATTTCAATAATCATAATAATAATATAGAAAGGATTTGATCATATACTAAATATTTACATATTTTTTATACCTTTATCATTAAATAAAAAAATAAAACAGACATAATAAAAATAGTTCTTTTTAATTTTGTGTTGAACTTACTAATATTATAATAGTTCCTTGAATAAAATATTAAAAAAAAGTACACGTATAACTTCTATACAGTTTTTAACCCCCACATGCTTACCAAGAAAAAAGAAGAAAATGGCAATTTAAATATCAATATTATGGTTTTATATACTGTTTTGGCATTCTGTGGTACCTATGACTAGATTAAACAAATCTTGGAAAAAAACCTACCATAAAAAATATATTCTTTTAAAATGGTAAGTAGCACCCTGTTGAGGTTTTATTTTCTATCAAAAAGCTTCAATTTTGACCTTACAGCTCCTTCACAAACTAAAATACGTTTGCCACAGACATTTGGACTAGTTGTGTTTGTTGCACGTCGTAAAACTCCAGATACTAGCCCAGATCGTCTTGGTCGTATAGAGGGCTGTGTTTCTCGTTGATTTTGTTTTTCTTCAAAATATTCAACAATTTTACTTATATGCTTAGTTTTCTAAAATAAATATTAATTATACAAATTAATTAATTTAATTTGAAACAATTATTATTAACTTTACTTGATGGCTTTCCCATTCATTACATGCAGAGAGGTCATCTGAACTATGGTGTGTATTATTGTGTAGAAAACAATAGCCACCAGGTTTTAGGTGATGTTCATCACCAGTAGAGTCAAGGAACAATGATGATGTAGCTGAACCAGATGACAATGTAACTGAAGACGCATTTGTAATATGTTGACACTCAAGTCCTAACAAAACATTTTTTATTAATATTGTTCTCGCTTTTACTTGCTATTTACAAAGCAAGAAAATCATAGTCCACAAATAACTGATATTTTAAATGTTTTAATATTTTAATACAAAGATTGAATAAAAAAATAAATAAAAACGTTTATTATACCATTAAGTAGTGAATTATATTCATACCAGGTAAACAAAAATCATCACAAACACTGCTGTAGAAACCAGATTCACACGAGCCTCTCCTTCTAAGATTAGCTACACCAGAATTAACTGGAATTGTGAGATTAGTCCAGCACGAATCAACTGTTACAGTAGGAAATGTTTTAGCAGTGTTATCAATATTTGCTAAGGACATCCATCGTCTTCCACTGATTCTGGACATTAGTGGAGATGTAGGTAAAGATGTCGATCGACATTTTTTTGAGGATTTTTCATTATTTTCATATTTTTCTTTAGGAGTAGATGAGTCAGCAATAAGTGTGCCACCACTTGATACACTTAATGAACAGCGTCTTTCCAGGTCCCCATAACCAGGTGATGGTAATTCACAGCATGATGAAAATAAATCTGAGCCATTTGTTGATGCAAGTATCTTTCTAACACCTTGAAACTTTGCATCCAATTTATGAAAGGGATTTGATTTGGACGGGCAAGGCTTATAATGAGGATCTTGTCGGCACATACTTTCACCCACATAACGCAGTGGTTGTACAAAATGACACCGCGCTTTATCTGATGGAGCAGTATGTGCTGGAAAAGCCAATATGCCTTCATCTTCAGACAATGATCGACTATGACACACTGGTATAAACACAAAATAATTATTTGGTCAAAACAAGTATTTAAGTATTATTATTATATATTACGAATAATAAAGTTTTTCTAGAGATTATCAATGAATAAATTATGACAATTAACAAACATAATTATATGTATATATATAAAAAATAAAGCACAACATTTTGTATTACATTTTTTATGATTATTTTCTTCAGGTCCATCACTCTGTAGCAGGAACTCTTCACTTCGTGCTTCCACCATTGCTGTAGAGCAAGGATTTGATCGAGTTGTAGCAACTGGACATCTCCGTGATCCAGATAAATTTGAACTTGTACTAAGAGGAAAAGCAAGTGAATCTTTTAGTTGCTGTACAATTTCTTTAAATGTTGGACGTAATTTGGCATCCAACTATAAAATAAAATAAAATATTAACATTCAGTAATATTACTTAGGTACTATCAATAATTCAATAATGATCTTACATGGCAGCAAGAAAATGCTAATTTAAGGAATATAGTAGGTGGTGGACAGGATGAACATAACTCAACAAAAGCTATGTAGTCCAAGCCAAAGTTTTGTGTTCTAGGTAAAATATCAGGATCTGCTTTAACTCTGGCAATAATTTCGCATAAAACAATTCCATAACTAAATACGTCACTACTTTCATTATATACATTGCCTTTGACACATTCAGGTGACATCCACCAAGGTGACCCAACTTGCTGTAATCTTTGCCCTTTTCTAGTTTACAAAAATTAGTCATTTTTAAAAATGAACACTTTATTTTAGTTTATTTTATTAAATAATGGAAAATACTTAATTTTATCAATAATTAAAGTTAATTAACAAGTATATTCGTTTTGCCTTAAGATTATATGTTAAAATAGCTTTTTTATAGTCTATTATGTGCTAGTTACCAATAATGTAATTAAATTGTTTTTTTACAAAATAGTTTTATTCATTAAAAATATATTTAATATAAATAATATATAATAAATAAATAAAATACAACATACTTTGGTATTTTCGCAGCTAGACCAAAATCCGCAACAACAGCAGTCAGATCTCCAGTTGATTCATTTTTCTTAATTAATACATTCTGAAAAAAATATTCAATAGTGGCATATAAAAATAAAAATGTTTATGCAAGTATAAAAACAAGTAAAAATGAATTATTTGATTCAAAATATAATTTTATTTACTTTAGAAGTTAAATCACGATGAAATATTTCTCTTGAATGAAGATACTTCATACCTCTCGCAATATCAAGGCTTATTTTCATTCTTACTTTAAATGAAAGTTCTATAGTAGACTCAATTAGTTGTTCCAAACTCCCACCATTGATATACTAACAGATTAAGTTAATATTTCAGTTATTTATATTTTAATAAACAACTTTCAAATTTTATTTTATTTTAAATGTGTAAAACAAATAATAATATTAATAATAATATAAATGCAATATTACATCCAAAACTCTACATATATGCATATTACCTCAGTTAATGCATGAAGTTGTCCTTTGTAAACACAAGCACCTTCAAACCTAAAAATGAAGATTATACATAAAATTCAATATATAAATGTTTATTTATTCATCATCTATAAAAATATTTTAAATATGTATTAAAATAGTAGATGAATAAAGACACTCAAAATTTATTAAATAATAGGAATGAATATATCGTACAAAAATATTGTTTTAATATTTAAAATTACAAACATTACATTGTGTAATGTAATTATAAATATTTTAATAACCTATACAAAAGTCTATCATAAAGAAAATTTGTGTTAACAAATTTATAATTAAATATTAAATAGAATTTAATGAGCTGTAATCTTATGTAATATTATACATTGTCATATTATTATTATATTAACATAATATTTATACCCAAGTATATTAGGATGAGAAAGTTTGTTCATCAATTGTACTTCTTTTAACATGTTGAATCGATTGGATTGTTTGATATTCATTTTGAGTACCATGACTTTTCCAGTTGTTCGGTGAGTAACACGATAAACTTCAGAGAAGAATCCTTCGCCAATACGTTCACTAACAAAATCGTCTAAATTGGTTAGTGAACGTACAGCATGCTTAAGAGCACAGCAAGAGTTGCCTTTTAATTGACATCCTTCTTTACGTTGGAATTCAACCTTCTCTTCCATAGTCATCACGTAATTTGTCATAACATTTTAATAACCTGAAATTTAATAAATAAATAACTTGTGTTATAAATAACAAAGCAAATTTTTTTATTATAATTGATAGTTACTAATATTAATTTATTAAATTCAGTTATATACTTAATATAATAAAATATATTGATAATATAATTTGAAAGATAAAATTTTTTATTTAATACTTATTACTATTACAATTATTCTTACTTTATTATGTTTCAAAAGTAGCTCTGTTGATGTAGAAAATACCTACAGTATTATTTCATAAAATACATATATGGGAACTGAATGAAAAGAGTAATTTGATATGTACAAAGGTTATTTTGAATGCAAAATATTTTTGATAGAAATATTTCTATGTAAGATTTTTGTTATAAAACTTAATATTTGAAAATTAACATATAAATTGGTTACAATATATAAAGCACAATTATATATGTTAATTAAATAGAAATATGTATAGATATTTTCTTGAAGATTTAAAATTTAAAATGTAGTAAATATTGGTACAATATTTTATATATTATTACATTATATATTATGAGAAATGACTCATAAAAATATCCAATATATTACATTATTAATTGTTATAGCCTATAACATAATTAATAATAATTAACTTATTAAGAAAACACTTCTATATAAATAATGACTAATACAAAGACTTACTGGATTTCCTGTTGATTCCACATCCATATGAGAAATTACACAAATTTTACAATGCCAACTAGGTAGGTATAGAATAATTAATAAATCTAGGTAATTAAATAATACAATTGTCAATTAGTTAATTATAAACATTCGCTAAGAACAATTTATTATAAGTAAAGTTATGCAATTTCTTACACTTTCAACAAAATATAAAAAAAGATATCTATAAAAATAATACTATACACATATACGCTGAAAACACCAAAAAAGATACTTCATAAAACTGTCTATAAAATTAGATAAGAGCTAATTAATTCTCATTTTTCATATAATTTGTTAAATTTTTTACGCATACACATTTTTTAATACTTCATTCATGTCAACATTGCAGTGCAGCCAATATAACTGAATGTAAACTTGTCATAAACTTTCCCTTTTTTGTGTACCTACAAAAATTGTGAACATTCAATGGAACCGATTTAAAAGTCCAATAATTTCACCGTATTCAAAAATCGAAATTATTTATAAAATTTCCATTGATATACGTGAAATTTGTTTGCTAGAACTCATGAAATGTAAATCGCAAGTCTGTTATGTAGCCTAACGAAAATGACCCGATAATGACGACTCCCCTCACCCTTTTACGATACCATGAATTAAAATCAATTTATTTCTCCGTAAATAATAAATTAATATGATACCGAATACAGAAAACAGTATCGGTTGTTATACGCTGAGTATATGGTCCTTTATTTTATATCGATTTCTGGGTTTTTTCCTTTCTATTTTACGCCATTTTTGGGAGACTAAGAGTATTCTAAACAGTTCATGCAATAGATAATAATATGTAATCATAAAGACAACAATTAGGGGCGGGAATAATACCTGTTCACCCACACTGTAGTTTCCTGAGATTAATGTTTTCCAAAAATGTATCGAATGTATTAGAAAATGGACGAATGTAGTATTAGTTAATTTAAAGACTGTTGTGTGTTAATAATAATTTGTTTGTTGTTTTAAAACTATCATTCTTTTTCCAGTGCAATAGTTTAATTTATAATATCTATTATATAACGTTGTGTAGTGTGTGTATCCTGTTGTGTTTTTGATAGGAACTTGTAATGAAAAAGTCTTGTTGTTTTGATAATATTGTTTTATTATTATCTATATGCAATGTTTATTACTTATTCGTCGTAAAAAGTGAACGAGTGATTTAGAGTAAATCAACGTATCATGGAATTTGTTTTAGTACAGTGATTTACTCATGGATCAATTTAACTTATCACGTTATGCGAATTTAACTGTCCAAAGGGTTCAACCACCTGAAGAAAAACCACTGCCTAAGACTGTAGAAAATGAAGAAGAAGAAGAGGAATGTAGTGACGAAGAAGATGATTTTAGTGGTAGTGAAGAAGAAGCAAATCAAACGGAAATTCCGAAAATTGAGGCTGACACAGAAGATTCTAATATTACTAAATTAATTGACGAAAATGTAGAAGTAAAATTAGAATCAGAAAACAATGAAAATCAATCAGATGTTGAGAGCAAAAATAATGAACAAAATGATGAAGAAATTGAAGCAAATTCAAAACGGAAATCTGGCGAAGAAGAAGATGATCAAAATCCGAAAAAAGCCAAAATGAATGAAGATAGTACGGCCATTTTATTTTAGTTATAAATATTTGAATTATTTGGCAATATAATTTATTTTTTTTGAAATTTAGGAACCAGTGATGAAGATCCCGATAATCAAACTACATCTGAAAAACGACCAACTAATTTAAGGCGAAATATTCGTGAGGTGATGGATGAAACGAAATTAGATGAATCTACCTTGGCTGCTCAAAGACAAGAAATGGAAAGATTAAGACGTGTCCAAGAACAACAACGTCTAATTAGAGAGGTATGCCAAAGTAAAATACTAAAGTTTTTTTAAATTGTATTATTTAACATTTCTTATACAATAACTTGTTTTTGTAACAATATTAGTGTATACAAACAAAAATGATCTCTTTAGAAAAATGTTCTTTAATAATTTATATAATGACCAACATACACAAACTTAATCTATATAAATAAAATGAAAGAGGTCTGCCATTGAACGCGCATCATGCAAAAATCACTAATTAAATTTCAATCAAATTTTTAAAATTTGACCTCGTAGGTATTTGGTCCTTAGCTAAAAAATATCCCGATATTTGCATTTAATATAAAATTATTAAAGTTTTAAGAAACTACAATTTTTTTTTTATCGTAGCATATCTATTTCATCAATCCCTTCATCTGAATGTTTGCTATTAAACTTATTCATATTATATTAAACTGAGATTTGTCCTGAACATAAACCCAGTTTTGTAAAAAACGAAGTTCTAAAAAAAAGTTGTCATAAAGAAAGTTTTTTAATCAGAAATTTTGAAAACTCAACGCAAAGTTTGAATTGGAATACCTCCAGTTTTAAAATTTGGGCTTGAGTTTTCTGGTACCATTAGAAACTAATATGATCTCTGCAAATGTTGGTACTAAAAACATTGCAATTTGTATTCTGAATCCTGATATTTTGAAGCGAAAAAAAAATTAATTTTAATCTAGACTGTAAGAAAAACGCTGCAATTGTCTAAAGATAGTCGTGACCCGTCTCCCCTCACTCTTAAATTGTCTGTATTATGTCCATTTGTAGCCATGTGGAAAGTAGGAGCTTGGTAGCTATGTGGCCAAATTTTTGGTAGGCTGGCATTTTTTATTTTAAACAATAGTTTTCCCCATTACCTTAATCGTGTCCGTGTCATACTCTAAGTTTTTCTCAAAACTTCCCTAGAATGTATTTTAAAACGCAACTGGTCTAGGAAAACTAGATAAAAAGGAAATTTTATATATGTATAAAGTAAATTGCCCTGGCATCTGAGTTACCTCATAGGCAGTATTGTGTGCATCCGGAGAAGGGACAAGTCTTTACTACCTCTAATGAAGTTGTAAATACCATAAAATTAGGTTCCTCTGCTTTGAAAGGAGTTTAATAAAAATTGTTTTCCTTTTTTTTTATAACTTTGGAATCTGCCGGTAACTGCTAATACTTTATATTACAAGTGAAAAATAGTTGTTTTTTGGGTAACTAACTTCCAATTTTTTTTCATAGTTTTGTGTACAAACAATTATTACTAAAAATTACATAATAAGGTAAAAAAATAATAGTTTAATATCAAATAAAATTAAAGATAATAATTTAAATACATTAATATAGCTAGAGGTGTTTACTAAATATTAATAATATAATTTTTTTACTACAGGATTGCTAATTTTGTTTAAAACAGATTCTAACTTTGGTAAGATGAGGAAGTTAATAATAAAGATTTAGAGATCATTAAAAAAATTGGACAGTATTAAAATAATTTTTAAAAATAGGCAATAATAAATATATATATTATATAAATATTATATTGGGTTAAGTTTAAGAATTACATTTTTAAGAAATAAATTAGTCTAAGAAAATAGTCTATAATTTATTTATTATTTTATAATTTTTAGGTCCAAAAACAAATGGTAATTAATAAACAAAATTCTAAAGCTCAAGATCGTGTTATGTCTTTGCTTCAAGGTGGTACTACTTCTTTAATTAAAAAAAATTCTGTACCTAGTGAACAACAAACACAACCTAAGCCTAATACAATTGTGATATCAACTGATTCTGGATCTCCTCAGATATTCAACAAAAAAATGTTGGAAATATTAAAAAATCAACCAGAAGTTTTGAAAGAATGTAATGAAAATGATAAATTATCAACCATTGCTTCTAAACTTGGAGATGTTAAAGAACCACATATGGTTACTTCTTCTGTTTCAATTGCTCCAATAAAACCAGTAAAAGTAGCTGAGGTTGTAACTATAAGTAGTGGAAGCGAAGAAGAGGAAGTTGAACAAAAACCTCAAAGCTCAGATGACGATTGTATATTAATTTCTGGTGATGAAGAAGAAGAAGAAATAGCAGATGATGATTCTAACAATAGTGGTATGCATACAAATGATGCTTATAATCTACCAGATGAATCAGGACGAGTACTTATAAATGTTGGTCATCCAGACAATGAACCTGATGTTTTTTTGGCTCCACAAATAGCTCGTATTATAAAACCTCATCAAATTGGAGGTGTACGATTTTTGTATGATAATGTTGTTGAATCTCTTGAGAGATTTAAATCTTCAAAAGGATTTGGGTGTATACTTGCCCATTCAATGGGATTAGGCAAAACACTTCAAGTAATTCCATAATCTTTACTTTTATATGTATGATTATTTTAAATCTTGTAAGTTTTTATTTGTGTAGGTTGTTTCATTTTGTGATGTTTTCCTAAGACATACTCCAGCAAAACATGTGTTGTGTATTATGCCTATAAATACTTTACAAAATTGGATGGCTGAATTTAATATGTGGCTTCCTCTACATGATGATACTAAAAATTCTTCAGAAGATCAAACAAAAAATGGTGACATTATTTATAGGCAATTTCCATTATTTGTACTCAATGACTTTCATAAAACTATATCAGCACGAGGCAAAGTCATCCAAGGATGGCGAAATGATGGTGGAGTTTTACTTATGGGCTATGAACTTTATAGACAACTAACTTCTAGGAAACCACGAAAAAAACGAAATAAGAAACAAATTGATGAAGATTTATATGATGAAAAAAATAAACCATTACTTGAAGGTAAATATGTTTATTTATAACTGAATATTAATATAATCAAAATATCTAAATTTTTTGTTGTATAATATTTAGAAATGAGAGAAGCATTAGTAAAACCTGGACCAGATTTAGTTATTTGTGATGAAGGTCATAGAATTAAAAACAGTCATGCTTCGACTTCACAGTCTCTTAAAGAGATTGAAAGCCGCCGGCGTGTTGTATTAACTGGATATCCATTACAAAATAATTTATTGGAATATTGGTGTATGGTGGATTTTGTCCGTCCAAATTATTTAGGAACAAAAACTGAATTTAGTAATATGTTTGAAAGACCTATTCAAAATGGTCAATGTATTGACAGCACACCTCAAGATATTAGATTGATGAGACATAGGGCGCATGTTTTACATTCTCTATTAGAAGGATTTGTTCAAAGAAGAAGTCATTCTGTATTAGAAAAAACATTACCTCAAAAGGAAGAATATGTATTACTTGTTCGTTTGACTTCACTACAGAGATCACTATATGATCGTTTTATGAATGAAGTTGTACGAAAAAAATCTGTACCCAATCCATTGAAAGCATTTGCAGTATGTTGTAAAGTAAGTCTTAACTTATAAATAATAATGAATTATAATATATTAATATATTAATGTGTTCAGATTTGGAATCATCCTGATATCCTATATTATTTTTTGAAAAAACGCTCATTGGATGAAGCTGAAATTGATTTAGACCTTGAAGAGGCTAGCACACCTTTAGGTACACCTTTAGGACCAACTCCAGCAACTTCTCCTTCTGCAGCATCCAAAAGAACTAGAAATCGGTGGCCAAAAGGAGGTGGAATAAATCCCAATTCTAAGGATTTGAAAAGCAATCCAAATCGCAAGGTATTTTAATAATATATATTTAATAACGGAATTTTTTTTAGGAAGATGTAAAAATTATTACTAATAATGATTAAAAATTTAAAGTAAATAAAATAAAAAACTAATTGAATGTACCTCTTTCTATAAAAAGATTAGAATTTTTCAACATCATTTAAATGCATACTTTGTTTTCATTTAAAAGTCTATAATTTTAAGATTTTAAATAGTGACTAGTTATTAATTTTAGCATTGTATAGATATGATATTTGAATCACTTTAAGTTTTATCAATGGTATATTTATAGGAAATAATTATGACTTGATTATAAAATCATTATATTTTTTTATAATACATCTGAATATTTATTATAATTATAGACAAAATTAAACATTATTATGTGATTATTAATTTTGGTTTATTAAACTTAAAATTTATTAAAGTATTTAATATCATATTATAGTAAGTGTATTAATTTTTATTAAATATATATTTTATTTTGCTCTCTGTTATTTTAAATACATTTTCAAAAATATTAAACATATTTTTAGCATTTCTATCAATAATATTTATTATATAAATATAATATAATTATTATATTATAATATAAATATAATGTGCTGTTTGGTTGACTATAAACAAGTAAACCGTATTAATTTCCTGATTAGTATTATAACCTATGAAATTTGTTCTCTGTCAATACTTTAAAATTAAATATACCATATTAAATACTTTATTATATATAACATTTTTATTAAAATAAAAAAGTTAAAATTAGTTAAAGGTCTTTTATTGATAGTGAATTATTCGTTTTAATACATAAATTATAATAAATTATGATTATTAAATGTTATTACAAAAATAGTATACTATTATTAAATAAAAGTTTTACTCGACTCACAATTTAGCTTTTGTAGCAGACACTCCACAATTCATCAAATCCACCATATAGTAGATAGAATATCCTTCTCCCTAGAGGAAAAACAGTATTACACTAGCACCTTGGACGTCTCCCAAGTGTTCAATCATGTCTGGCATGCAGGCCTTCTGCATAAATTAAAATTTATCTTACCACCTAGCTACTACTTAATACTTAAATCATATCTTGAACACAGTTTCTTCTCAGTACATTATGGCTCATGCATTTTTCCACCAAAACCAATTAATGCAGGGGTTCCTCAAGGTGCAATTACCGCTCCTCTCTTGTTTAACATCTTCATTTTCAATCAACCAACAGACCCCACCACTCTTGTTGATGACTTTGCCAATAATAAAGCTTTAATAGCCAAAAATCATGACCCAACTGTTGCATCCTCACACATCCAAAATCACCTTTTCTTCCTTGAAAAATGGGATGTAAAAAAAAATAAAACCAAATCCGTACACTACTCGTTTACTTTTATAAAGAAAAAATGTCCATCAATCATTCTTAATGAACAAACCCTACCAACTGCACAATACATTCGCTATTTAGGTATCATAATTGACCATTTTACCTGGTCATCACACTTACGTAACAAATAATCCCTTAATGATCGTTTTTGTCTTCTCCGTTTTCTCCTAACTTCTAATCATATCAAATTGCCAACCAAAATACTAATATATAAGCAACTCCTCAAACCAATATGGACATATGGTATACAACTATGGGACTCTGCAAAGGCATCAAACACAAATTGTATACACCACTTCCAATCTAAAATCCTCAGTGCTATAACCAAAGCATTCTTTTATGTTTTAAATCAGTTCTTACACAATGATCTTGCCATCACCTCCCTGTACAAGATGTAGCAAAATCTTTTTACAAATGTTTAAAATAAATCTACAAAACCATGCAAATCCCTTAATAAAGTCTTGCAGCCTCAAACTTTCCTGGTAATCCCCAAAAAAGACTAAAATGGCGGTGGTGTCAGGACCTCTTCATCTAATATTTTAATAAATGAATTACGAACATACTGTAGTAATTGTAATTATAATTAACTACTAACTGTTAAAGTGCCTTCACTGAAGGTGTTTTTATTCCGTCATTCTTATCATAAAATCGTTTATCACTTACATTTATTATTAAAATATATAACAGATTGTAAAAATAAATATTTAAAGTTAAAAAAAATTTTTTTAACGCATTTTATTTTGAGGATAATAATACTCAAATGTAATTATAATATTATTATTATTATAACATTATAATTAATGTAATTATAGTTAAATATTATATTTTTAAGTTTTTAAAACATTTCAAAGCAAACTATTTTTGTATTATTACATAGTACTAATTTTAATTATTAAAATGTTAGGTTCTACCATTCCTCGTATTGGTTTAGCAACTGTAGATGTCATTATTTTAGGTGGTTTTCTGATTTAACTTTGTTAATTTTCTTCTTTTTTAAGTTGTTTTATTTTGTTTTTTATTGTTGTTCCCTAATCTACTTTTTTATTTTTTAATACTCAAAATATAATGACAAAACCCTAAAATTTCTTTTTGAATAATATAATAAAATTATTAAAATGGATGTTTTATTTAAATTTATTTTAGAATCTAAAAAAAGATCAAATGAAGACTCCAGCCGTAGCAACTGTAATGCCAAACACGAGTAATAATCAACTAATTACTTCTACTTCTCATAATCTCAATACTACAGCTGCCTCACAGTCAAACCAATCTAATCAGTATGATGATTATTTATCACAATCACAATATGCAAATCAAGGAAATTTCACAAACCAACAATTTAACAGTTATAATCAAAATTATAATCCTTATTGGAAAGAAGGTGGCAATGTTTATAGAGGTAATTCAGAATATTATCAACCTAATCGAGGTTTAGAAACTAAAACTCAATATCCATACCCTCAAGATCCTAGATTGGAAGTTGGAGAAATTAGGATGGTAAAAAATGAGCCTAGTTATCAAAATTATGAAGAAACCAATTATAGTGGTTCAAATGATCAAAATCATGGATTTAATCAAGATACATCACAAAGAACACAACTATCTGAACAACCATTACATAATCAGGGATTTTCTTCAGATATCCAAAAAGTGACCCAAGGTTATTTTCCAAGTCGAGGAACAAATCAAGAAACTATTGTCAAACCAGGTCAAAGTGTTTCGAATGTTCCAGGAATACAATCAGAAAATATTACTGATCAAATACCTATGACAAAATTGAAACAAAAAAATGTACGAAATCGCAAATCTACTGTAAATATTAAACAAATTCAAAAAAATCAATCAATGACTATGTCTAATTCAGGAGTACATATCGATAATAATTGTAATGATAATGATAGCAACTTAACAAATCATCCAATTATATCTAATACCAAAGATATGACATTTAGACAAGCATTTAATCAAAATAATAGTCAAGAAATCCATTCTAATAGTAATCAAGGATTATTTGTAAACAATCAAGATACTTTAACAAATAGTAATAAAGGAATATTCGGAAATTCAAGAAATAATGAAGATGCACAATTTAATAATAGTTGTACTTCTTTATCAGAAAATAATAAAGGAATTTATGGAGGTAATTTAATTAAACCAATAAATGACAATAGCACATGTATGGCTGTTAATTTTGAAGGTATATTTGACAACAGTAGAATGATGACAAATCACCAAAAACAAAACTTAAGTCATCAACATGTACAAAATCCTGTTCAAGCTAATATTAACTCACAGGATATTACTAATCTAAATAATAATCAAGTTATTTTGAATAACCAAAATATTCAAAATCAAGTAGTATCTAATCATCAAATAGTTGACAACTCAAGGTTAATTAGTAACAATCCTGTTAACCAAGGTGTTAAAAACCAAGACATGTTATTGTGTGAAACTAATAATCAAAGACCATTAACAAATAATCAAGGGACTGTACAGCACAGTCATTCAAGGTCTATATCACATGAACGTGGTCTATTAATGGTACAACAAGAAAATGAACAAAAATATATCAATCAGCAACAACAATTACAACACCATCATCATCAACATCAACATAATCAAGAACAACAACGGTATCAAAGTTCTGAAAATATTTTATCAAATCAAGGACAGGTTCCGATTAGGGAACCATTTTTGAATCCTATTAATTCTAACAATAGCTATAATAATTATATGCTAGAATCTAACCAACATATGACTAATCAGAATCATAATTATGGAACTATGTTACCTGATTCCCCATTTCAAAGTCAAAATATTTTGAACGATCAAATGTTACATGACCAAGAAATGTTATTGGCTAATGATCAGGCTATGTTAAGCGTTCTGAACTCTACAACTGATGCCAATGAACAGGCATTGTTATATAATGCTATGGTTGGTCAGCCTGATGGACAGAGTTTACTTGGTCTCCTAGAACCACCCAGCATGTTGAATAATCGTATAAATGAATATCAACCCGTTTATGGTGCATTACCACCAAACATTAAACCTGGATTACCTGGAGGTGCAAAAACTGATCCTGAATCTAATCATTATCCTAGAGTACCAAATATACAACATATGATTGGAAGAGGAATTGGTTTAATGCCTGGAGTTCATAATCAAAATGAAGTTAAAATGTATTCAGAACCTAATCGTTTCAATATGTCAAACACAAATGAATCATATTCAAGATACTCAAATTATTCATCTATGTACCCCCCATATACTCCAAGTACTAGTACTCCATTAGGAAGTATATCTGATATTCTAGATAATATTCCTGGACCGGAACGCACATATCTACCTCCAGAACGTAAAAATCCAGCACCTTGCACCATGACTAGTCAAGATATTAATCCATTACCACCATTTCGTTCATTAGAAAATAAAACAAAATATGAATATGGAGGAAGTTGTACAAATATAGATATTGACCAATCACCTGATGAAAAGAGTGCTTCATTTTCTGCAGATAAAGAAATAAGATCCATAGAAGATACTATTGACCCAAAAATGGCACCATTAGAAGAAGGTGAAATAAGAAATCCTTCACTTTTAATGAAAAGTGGAAAAGAAGAACCAGGCATACCATATGATTGGGTATGATATATATTTATTTTCATGGTACATTTTTTCATTGTCAATTTTTATATTCTTTAGGCGGTTGAATTATTTAATGATTATATACCCGGTATGATTGAAGCTTCAGCAAAGATGTCCTTGTTATTTGCCATTGTTGAAGAATCTGTTCGAATTGGTGACCGAGTTTTGTTATTTAGTCAATCTTTGTTCACATTAGACTTAATAGAAGAATTCTTGCAACGAAATAAAATACCTGGAAAAGATGAAAATTGGTGTCGTAATTGTGATTATTATCGTAAGTACAATAATGTTAATATTGATATTAATTTGTATATTTTATTAAAAGATTCTTCATCATTAGGTCTGGATGGTAGTACCTCTGCATCTGAACGAGAAAAATTAATCAATGATTTCAATATTTGTAATACAGTTCATTTGTTTTTGGTATCAACACGTGCTGGTTCATTAGGCATTAACCTTGTTGGAGCAAATAGAGTTATTGTATTTGATGCTTCTTGGAATCCATGTCACGATACACAAGCTGTATGCCGAGTTTACCGTTATGGTCAACAGAAACCTTGTTTTGTATATAGATTGGTCACTGATAACTGTTTAGAAAAAAAAATTTATGATAGACAGATAAACAAACAGGTAATGGCAGATCGTGTTGTTGATGAATGTAATCCAGATGCTCATTTATCTATCAAAGAAGTAACGAATTTATGTTGGGATGATGGAGAAACTTTACCAACAAAAGATTTTTCATCACTCAAAGATAATTATGATGATATAATTATAAAATACATTGTTGAGAATTTAAGTTCTGTGCTGACAAAGGTATAATGTAGTATATTATTATAGAAATGAAATATTTTATATATAATCTAAATATTTATTATAATTGTTTTGAATATTGTTCACAGGAACCATTTCAACATGAATCATTATTTGTGGATCGTAAAGATAAAAAGTTATCACAGGCAGAAAAAAGATTGGCTAAACGAAGTTATGAAATGGAAAAAAAAGCAAACACAAGACCTATGTATTCATATTATGGTCAAAATTCTACATCGTCTTTGTACAGGTTAGAATACAAATTATATGGTTATAATTTAGTGCATTATTGATGTGTTAATTTTATGTAGAAATCAAATGGGTAAACCCATGGCCAGTGTACGTCCAATGCAATCAATG
Organism: Geopemphigus sp. TES_GeoC_2020; assembly: GCA_025469175.1. Classification (NCBI taxonomy): domain Eukaryota; kingdom Metazoa; phylum Arthropoda; class Insecta; order Hemiptera; family Aphididae; genus Geopemphigus; species Geopemphigus sp. TES_GeoC_2020. The sequence continues at coordinate 58,567 of JAIPRN010000644.1, forward strand.
TCTAATTCATCATCGCTAATGGTAAGCAGAAATACTCTAAACCGTAGATGGATACCAGCTGAAGTTTGGCAAAAACAAGGAATGAGTGCTCAAGAAATGACTTTACCACTTGGTAATTACTTTATATAAAATGTATTTGCCTATCAACATTAGCAACTACAAAACTATGTTTAATATTTTATTTTTGAAGATGTGGTAATCCCAACAAATGCTGGTGATCGGGGTTCGATTGTGCTTAAAGCTGGCCAAAAAGTAATGGTTTTGAAAAGCCCTAAAGGAATTTACATGCAATTAGAAAGCGGGAAAATTATCGCTATTCGTACATCAACTAATAATAAGCCTAATAATAGTCCATCACTTCCAAGTCAACCATTCATGCCACAACAACCACAACCACAACCCCAACAACAACTACCTCCACCACCACCACCACCCCCCCCACCCCCACCACCACCACTGCCACCACCACAATCATCAACTCAGCCTTCTACAGTGATGCACAATAGGTCACAACTGCAAGAAAATAATTTTATTTCGGGACAAAAAAATGGTTTGTAATTTAAATTATAAATATCATGTAACATATGTATATCATCTATCAATGTGTGCTCTCTTTCAGATATGTCTATGCAACAATTACGAAATCGTTCAAATCTATTAAGAAATAACCCTAGCATTTCAATTACACCTAAACATATACCTCCATCGTCCAGACCTGTTCAGACACCATCATACATACCACCAACTCCTCATTTGTCTACCACTGGTTCTCAGTTAACTTCACCTGGCATGTCATCATCTACATATGCACCTAAATTACCTTCTTCAATAACATTAACAAAATTTGATCGATCACCTATAGCTCATAAATCTTCTGAGGTAGGCATACAAGCTGATTCAGCAAATTCGTATTATGGACTTAGGTATCCAACTGAGTACCCAAGATCATTTGATAAATTTCCAGTAAGAAATGAATATTCAACAAGGATGCCTCAACCTTATATAAACAACTATCCACCACAATATCATCGTCCCTCTTCTTCGCAATAAAAAGTATATTGTTTTTATTATAAGACTAAATTTTAAATGTACATAAAATGTAAATACATTTTCTGTATATGTTAATAGGTTTTTTTATATTTATCCTATACAAAATCTGTTATTTTGTACAAACTTAAAAAACATTTTAAATTTGAGAGCAAAAATAACTTGTCAGTATTCTCCTAACTATTTAAAATTTGTACTTTGGATATTTAATACTATCAAGCATTTATTTCTTGCATGTTCCTGTTTCTCAACATTATAATGTAATTATTAAAAATTATGTTTAAAACAATAAATTTATTGAATTATTATTCAGCGTGAGTAGAGATATAATAATTGAAAATAGACTTATTACTATTTTAAATATGTTTATATTGTTTAATTCATGTTTGTTGATATTGTTATACATACTTTTTTAAATTATCAATTTATAAGTTATTTTGAATATGAACTATTGATTATGTTTTTTTATTTTAAAATTGTACTACTCTAATAAGAGTATATAAATAATAATGTTTAGATAATTAGATATAATGTAAGTGCGTTTAAAAACAAACATAGATAAAACATATATTAATAACAATTTCAGTTATTATTATTTCAATCCTTTACTAAATTAAGAAATTACTTATAGACTTAGTGTTATTGAGATATTTTTAAATATTTTATGGAGTACAATCAACACTTACGTGTTAGGCCTTATGTATCATCATTCAGTGCAACATTGAAATATAACACTATGTATCACATTTATGGATAGTACATATTTATTAATAAAATTAATTTACACACAGTGTATAAATGAGAACATTGATTTTTTAATATGCCAGTGTTGTATTTCATAATTTACAAAATTAAACAATTACTTATAAGTAATATCTTAATAAGTAAAATGTATCTCCAAACTGATTGTACCATTACGAAATTAATTAATTAATAATTCTGTCAAAATGATTAATAATGAATCTTGGTATTATTTCAGGCAAAGTATATTATATAATAAAATTAATCAGTAACAGATGCTCGATTAAAGAGAAATTTAGAATACATTTTATTTTAGTCTCGAAGAGACAGATTTTGCTATATAATATTAAATGTGATATTATATTATACTTATACTAAAACATTGTTCAATCTTATAAAAAAAATGGATATTTTATAGAATTTCAGAATAAAATTTAAATAGTTTTAAAAAACGAATAACAAATAATAGTAATTGTAATTTTCATAATGTAGCTATATTGTTAATAGAAGACAATAATAAGTAATTTATAGATATATTTAGTATTTTAAATGTTTTAATAATTTTAACAATTAATGGTATTTTGTTCCGTGATTTGATGAAATGAATCTAACAATTTTTATTTTTATTTACGAGTAAAATTAATATTTTTATGATAAATTTGTTTTTTTTATTTATATATTTAAATTATAATAAATCAGTAGTTTTAACATATATTAATTAATCAACCTTATTTTAATTCAGTTTTTAAAACAATTTTAATCAACCTCATTAAGCAATATTTTTTTAAGTGTTACCAAAATATTTGAGTAGTTGAACCAAGTACTAGTATATTTCTAATTTATTGCAGATTTAACAATTTGTGATTAAAAACAGTGCTACATTAGTGTTAATCTGTTATTCATAATAACACCATAAATATTTAAACAAATAAAATATAATTTTTTAATAGTTTAAGAACATAAAAAAAAAAAATATATATATATTATAGGATAATACTTCAGTGAATTATACTTAAGTAACTCCAAAATGACAATACTCGTTTCATTTTCATAGAATTTCATTATATTAAACAAAACAAATAAAAACAATTCCAACTTTATTATTTTTACAATAATAACACCACAAATAAATTAAGAATAGTGTATAAAATCAAAATGGCAATATTGTATTCGCGTTTGATATAAAAACTGAATTTATAAATGCATACAGACAGTGAATATATAACTAAATATTATATATAATAAAAGATCTTTTTACCTTACTATAAATGATATTCCTATAAAATAAAATAATGGAAAATCAGATCAGTTTTTATAAATTAATAAAGAAATAAAATGATTCTTTGGAAATTATTCTTAAATTGTATGAAAAGTTAAAAATTTGTCATTTCAAATTTTAGAAAGGTTCAAACATTACTATATTTAATTTTGTCTAACATCAGTTAACTAAAAATCTAAACATTTTAGCAGTAATTTTATTAAATAATCTAATACAGTTTATTCTTACTATAATAGTTACAGCAAAACAAAAGTTAAAAAATGTTATTTTTACAAAAAAAAAAACATTGTATTATCTAAAAAAAAAGGCAGTGGGAGGAAATATAATTTAAAGTACTATATATATATATATAACTTATATGTATATAATTAGGATTCATTAAAGTAAAATTTTGACCGTTATTTACATGGTAACACTTATCTAAACTACTAAATTAATGTCAAACTTCTTATGTCATATCAAATTAATTTATGTATATAAATATTAACTTAAAAAATATTTAAATTAGTGTGCAATTAAACTGCCGTAATAATAACCTTTGGTTTGTGTATTTCTGAAACTAATAGTTACAGTAGTTATAATTCTCAAACAAAACAGATCTATTTAAAACACGCCTTCCATAAATGATGCATCAAAATGTAAAATCAACAAACGCATAAAAGCCATTTCTTTACGAGCATTGTCAAATATTACACGAGGATCAACTGATGTACAACGTAAACAATTAGGAGCCATAACCATAGCTAGGTTACTAGCATCCATTTTGGTAATATGAACAACTTCTGGCTTGGTAAATAATTGTAGGAAGTGAATAAGATAAGCCAAAACAGCTTTGTTAATTGGTGGTAACCTATGAACAATAGCGATGGCACGACGCGCATCCTGATGAGCTGCAATACACTCAGCATACATATGATCAGGTACAAGCGGCTCATATAGTTCACGATACCATAGTTTTAACAAAGATGCTGGAGTATGCGCATCAGTCAACTTTTCTGGACTAGGAACTTCCCATACATCTAAACGACTTTTTAAGATCATAACTTCATCCATATCAGCTGGAACTCTATAAAGCATATGCACATTACATAGTATATTTATAAATACAGAGATATCAATCTTGTGTTGATTACTTCTATAAAATAATAAGTTACAAGCTACAAAACCATGTAATTAGATTACTTTAACATTATTTAAATAAAAATAATGTTTTAATTTTAAAGTTAAATTAGTTACAATGACATTACTTTTAACAATTATAATAAAAATAAAACCAATTATGTAAATAAATTGTAAAATAATTACAGATTATTCATTCATATGAAAATAAAAATAGGTAAATATTAATGTTTATTCATTTATTCTATTTTACATATCCTCAAAATTAAATTTTTTATATAAAACTTTTTGATATAAATATTCTTTACTAAGCTAAAAGTAATTAAAATAAAGCAGTCAATAGAAGTGATACATTAAAAGAATACAGAATTTTTTTTTTATTGATAACTAGGTATTTAAAATTCTTAAATTGTGTGGTAAACAAAATTATAGTAACGCTTAAGTAAACTATATAATTGAATAAAATTAATATTATATTAAATTATACATAATTATACATAATTAGAAGGTATAAACAATCAAAAAATAGTTCAATTTTGACTTCAAATAAATCGTCAAAGGCATTGCCATGTATTATTTGTGTACTCGAATGTTATGTCAATTATTTATAGCCTATAGGTTCTTAAACAATACTGCAATCAAATGGCATCTATAGATTTTTTAATATGAATAAAACTTGTCAATTACTGATCAACAAATATTTTAATTTACGAATAACAATAATAATACAAAATACTTTCATTTTCATGTTGATTTATGATTAAAAAATAATAATAATGTAATGAAAATAAAATATTATCCGTTATTTAATAAAGTTACTCAAAAATTAACATAATTATTTTTGTAATAATATTAAATGAAATATAATTATCAGTCTACTTCAAAAACTTACTATATCACAGTAATGTGTAATATGTGTTATATTAATATTCAATACTGATTTGAATTTATAGTATACATTCAAATATAATATTAAAAAATATCAATATTTTCCTAGTTACCTAAATATTCCTTCAGTTTGATCACCTCGTAGTCTCAGTACTAATTCAGATAATGTTGTTTGTACCCAAGGTAATTTATAATGTGGAAAACGTTCTTTTTGAAGATCAATTACTTCATTGATTGTATTTCCAAATAGACTAGGTCTGAATATTTGCATCTAATAATTAATAAAATAAAATTAATGTAACTATTATAAATTAAAATTTGAATCAATTTTACTCTGGCTTGTTCGATGTCTTCAAGTGTAGGTCTACGAACAGCTTTCTTTCCATCTACTCCCATTCTGTGTAATCTTTTAGTAGCTACACTGGCATAATGACTTACTTGTACATGTACAGGCCATCTACCAACTTCAGTAGCATAACTGTCTAAACCAGGATCCCTATGTCTTTCCATGTAACTTTCTAAATATTTTTGTAATTTAGGAGAAGGTGGAAAAAATGATAAACAAATAGCCAAAAGTTCCCATCCACGGCGTAAACTTTCTCTAAGAAATATATAAGTTAATACATTAAAAATGTAATTTTTATTTACAGAATAAAATGTATAGTATACATACTTTCTAGGATTTTCTGTGGTCTGTCTACATATTTGTATATATAATTCATCTCTGAGAGCTGGTTTCATAAACCCAATCATACATATTTCTAAAGCTACACTATTTAAAGTCATACCCAATTTAGCCTTGCGATCGCTCATATAAGTTTGAACTAATTTAAATAAATCACATGCTTCTTTTTTTAATGCTTTGTCAGATAGTACTAACATTGGTTTACGAATTGGATCCTATAAAAGATATTAATTGTAAAAGTAACTAAATATTAATAAAAAATAATATACCTTAGACCATGAAAGCATATCTCTAACTGAAAATTTTTTCCTAAAAATACCCTTTTTATGAATATTTAAGTTATCCTGGGCATACTTTTCAATATCACTCTCAGATGTAGTTTTTTTATCACGATTCAGTACATTTCTGCAAGTCTGTAAGAGACAGTTATGTTATGAAATCATAATAATAATCATTTTATTAAAGTTGAAGATATGTCACACTATTCCATTAGCATTTGCAAAAGCATATATAAACCTGATCATAGTAATAGGCAGGTGAACAGGATTGACTATCTTGAGATAATGATGGGTGGAATACAGCACGATTGGTGTTGGCATAACGAGCCAGCAAAAACTAAAAGCACACACACAAAAAAACAATAGCTAACATGCAGAACAAGATTTAAAATAAGTTAAAATATGTATTGGAATATAACCTATTTTTGATAAACCAATAGATAAAATGTATATTTAGAAATTGTATTGTAAGTGTATATTAATTATATGTATATTAAGTTTAACTTAATATTATCAAAATGTTAGAAGTAAATAAATAAATAATAAATTTTAATTATTAATAAATTTATAAATTAAATTCAAAAATATAAATATACTCAAGTTTTAACAATATATATGACACAACTGATTAATTCTGATAAACAAAATACTACACAACAAAGAGAACATATTCATACCTTTTTGAACACAAGGTATAATTTTATTAAATTAATTTTGAAATAAAGACACATGCTAAAGAACATAAATAAATGTACGTACCTCATTTCTTTCCATAATTGGAGAATATAATGCAGTTGGAGGTTGAACGTGTTGATCTTTTCGTCTTCTAAGTGATGTGTGTTGAGTTTCTAAAGGAAGAGTTGGAGTGGAACTACTAAACGGATCTTTTAAAAAGCACAAATAAAAAAATTATGTAATTCATATAACACAAAGAAAATAAAATTTTAAAAAAAATTATTTTACCAGATATTGATGGAGTGACTAGATTTGCTGATCGTTGAGATGCCAATGTATTTGTAACTGTATTGTAATAATGGTGATTACTACTTGATTCTACCACATAGTCACTAACTCGACCATCTAAACAATTTATCAATAAAATGCTAATTTTATGGAAAAAATATAATACATTACCATTGGTATAATTTCTAGGTTGAGATGTTCTCATTGCTGTTAAATGATCATAATCCAATTCATCTCTTAAATAATGTCTCGAAGATGCGTTTGATGGAGATGGAGAACTGGACTGTTCACCCTGACTAATTGCACCTTCATCATCAGCAAATTCATCACTATCATATCCAGTGGCTGTACCCATAACACTAATTAAATCTTCAATTTCAGCATCATCATCTTCAGAACAAGTACCAGCTGTATCTCCAAATCTGTATGATGATCCTATAAAATACATTAAAAAATTATCAAATGTTTAATTACAGCTTTATAAAATATAGATCGTGTAAATAAATATAACACCTGATAATTTTGCTTGTTCTAAAATATATTGATGAAGAGGTAAAATTCTTCCTTCAAACATATCTAAATTACTATATAATGGAGTTTGTTTTTGATCAGTTACTGGACTGATACTTTTTCTAACAGCTCCACCACGTTGACTAGATGAGCTTGAATGATTTGATATAGGTCTAACTTTTGAATCTAATAAAAAATTATATTTTTATCAAAAATGTATAAAAATATAATTACAGCGATAATTTAATAATTAATCTTTTAAAAATTGATTCTACCCAGCTCAAAGTGTAAATAAAGTATAATCATCGAAACTAAAGGAATGTCAACATTATTTTAATAAACTTATGGAACTACTAATCTAACTTATCGAAATTTCTTACATTGTAGCAACAAATTTTAAAATAATATTTCAACTTACAATTATCAATAATTTTGGTTTCAGATTTAAATCTTTGATCTATTTTACTAGCTGTTAAAGGGCTACTTGATACACTGGAACTAGAATTATTTCCCTCAGAATCATCTTCATCACTACTTGAAAGACCAATATCTTTTGAATTTTTTAAATGCTTAATTGATTGTGTTAATGATGATTTTGAACTAGATTGACTTGGAGCAATTGGTGGTGGAGGAGGAGCTGCAAAGTTTGCATATTCTGGAGTTAATGGTGGTCGTGATTTAGATGTTGTTGGAGACCCAGTATCAGAATGAGAATGCCATTTTCGTGAACTCTAAATAACAAAAAATAAAAACATGATTTATTAAGACTAAAATCTACATATAAAAATCAATGAAATATGAATTCTATACTTTTCTTAGTCATCTCTAATTTTTTTAATATTTTATTTATCTTCAAATAATAAAGTAACAAATTTTAATAAACTAAAATAATTTTTTTTTAAATTAAAAACATTTATATAAATTATGGTATTTTATTCCATTTTCAACTATATTATAATTAAACATAGCTGAAATAAATGCAAAAACATTTTAAACAGTTCAATAATTTATATGGGTTTCTTTTTAACTCTAGCAATAATTAATTAAACAAGAATATAAGACCAATTAAATTTAAATACACAGTAATTTAAGTTATTCGAATAACCCACTAAAAATAGCATTTAATAAATGTTTTTAAAAAATAAAAAAGTTATACAACAATATTAATACTAAATGAAATATGTTTCTATTATTTATTTATTGAAAACTTAAAAAAAAATATTCATTTAAATATAATATAAATTCTAGTTTTACTAATAACATGTTTATCATACCAATGGGGTGGATTCTACAGATTTTTTGCCATGTCGTGGTGGCATTCCTAATAATCCACTTGGAGCTAAATATTTTTCATGCATTGAATCCTCTTCTTCTACCTCAATTGATGTTTTTGTGGCAATTGACTTTTGTGCAAAACTTTGGCTTCTACAAATTTGGCTGTTAGATAAACTGGAAGACAGGACAACAGGTGGACGAGGACGAGAACAACTGTTGTTCCGATTATCATGACCCAGACTATATCCTCCTCCAATACTTATATCAGTATCAAAACTTTTTTGTTTGCCTAATAATAATTGGTATTGAGAAGCATTGGAAGAACTTCGTTGAATAGGAAGATTATTTTGTAGAGTAGGTGGCTGAGAAAGTTTCTTTCTGAACAATGGTGTACTAGCAGACATTGACAAACCAACAGAAGCATCTTTGCCACTAGATGATTGAATAGAAACACAGCTTGAATCACTTGAACGACCAGAATCCTACACAAATATGATAATGAAATTATAATTAAAATAATATAGTATAGTTATGTTTTGTCGTTTCTAAATTTATAGTTTGTATAAAAGAATGTAATAAAATATAGAAATAGTACAATTACTTTACTTTAATTAAAACATTTATGAAATTAATTGTATTATAAACATTAATATTTTAATAGAAATACAATATAACATTTCAATAATAACTAATGGAGAATTTGAAATAAACAATATTGTGATTTTTGATATAATTATGAAAATGATTGAATAAATTATTCTACATTTTAAAAATTTTAGAGTATTTATATTATAAAACACAATAAATTACACTAATTTGTATTCTTATCAGTTTTGTTTGTATATTGTTATTATTACATTTATAATTACTATTATTTCTAATTTTTTTAATAACAAAAAACATTGAACCATAATTCAAAATTTATAGTTTCAGTAATTTGGTATCAATAATACTTAAAAATAAATAGTTTAAGTCAATTTGTCAGTAATAATAATGACAAATATAGAATATTAAAACATATATTATTTACACATTAGGCAAACTGTTCTAAATATAATACATTCAATACATACAAAGTATATAGATTAAGTGCTGGATATATTTAATGTCTTGATTGATTTCATTAGTACAACATAATGTTGCATAATTATTTTAAATTTTGAATTACTGATAAATTGTAGTTAGTTAAAATTGTTCATACTTTCATTATTTGTTATTTGTAAACACTCACCTGTGAATAAGCAGTACGATTATACCAAACATTTGGTTGATTTCCACGTCGTCCTCTACTTGGAGTATTGGCTTGTTGTTGTCTACGTAAAATTAATAAAATTAATATATACATATTGTTTTTATTAAAAAGAAATTACTAAATTTAATTCATACTTATGGTGATGATGATGATGATGATGATGAGATCTACGAGGCGTATGTGGAGATGTTTGAGTTTCAGAATCTACAGAGCGTTTAGTTGATATAACAGGATCCATTAACTTAAAATTGCGAACATTTTCAACATTACCCTAAAAAAATAAAACATATTATGAATTTTTATGGAATATGAAACTGTAAATATAAATTAGCGAAATAATGGTGTTGAAGCATTTATTTTTTAAATTAATTTATAGTTTAATGTTGTTTAATAATTATTTTACTTAATACATAATAACTTAAAATTACTTACCAAAGTTTGATTACTTGATGATAGAGGTAATGCCATTCTATTACGTCCAGGTGTCTGAGTTGATACGGATTCTTTTGATTGTTTGCGATCATTTTCATCATTCACAGCAGGTTCAGTATTTTGTTTTAATGTTTGTAATTTAGCCAAAGGTATAATATCAGAATTGGGAGGACGATGCCAAACTGTTTTTTGAGAAGCTGTATTGTAATAGTAGAAACGATTGGTAAGAGGATCAAACAATTCCCACCACTGATTGTTATCTGTCTTCTTCCTACCATAATAAACATGGAACAAATAAAAATAGATATTTGATTTATATAATAGTATTAATAAAATTATATTTAATAAAGAGGAAAACAGAAAATATTTTATATATCAATTTAATTAAACCATAACATTTTATTAATTATATAATATTTAATGGCAAAAGCTTTTCCTTTGATAAAATTTTTTTAAAAATTGTACAAAATTTAATTGAATTAATTTACCTAATTATAATAGTTACATACTAGTTTTAAAATTGAAAAATAAAGGATTCTTAATTGAAATAATAAACAGTGATAATAATATAGACATCTATACAATTAAAGAAACGTTATTTAAACAATTTTTATTAAAGGAATGATGTTATTCATGTGTTGACATGCAAATATAAATAATTACAATTCACCATATTTTTTTCAGTTTTTGTCATTATATAATTTTGATTGTTAATGTACATTAGTTGAAAATAAGAAATATTTATAATAATCATAACTCAGTGCATAATGTGAAATAAAGTAATATTACTTCGTTAAAGAAATGAAATATATTTTATTATTATAATTCTATACATTTCTTAACATGTTTCTTTATAATTTTGAATATATTTTGGTATTTGTAAAATAATACCAATTGACTCTTTAATTCGTGTTTTCATATATTGCATATTTATTTCTTATACGTTTGGTATTCAAATTTTAAAAAATTATATTTTTTTATTCTTTCTTTTTTAATATTTTTTACGTTAATAGAAATAATAACAAAACATGATTATTTATTTAAATGTATGTTTATCACATATTCCAAATTGTTCTAAATAATCTGAAACATTTAAAATTAATAATAATTTCTAAATACATATTTCTTTGACGTTTATATATTTAAAATTATTCTAACTATTTAATGTGCAGTAAATTTATTTGTTGTTGGTTACACATTACTTCTGTTTTTAAATTATTTATGACAAGATAGTTATTTAAAAATACAACTTAACTGAGAACCACATTACTACAATTTTGTTATATGCACAGTAAATAAAGCCCTTTACACGAAGAATAGTTAATAATAATACATAGTACAATGGCAATTATCATAATTTCAAAAAAATACTGTTAAGCATTGGAATTAACTTGGAAATTCACAAAACTAACTAAAATTCCTAAACTGTAAATTTATTTGGTACAGTACTGGGTATAAAGTATGATATAATATATTGAATAATTAAATAAGTGCCTTAATACATTTAAGAAAAAATAGTAATTAAAATAATATAATTATAGTGTTGGTTTTAATTTGTTATTCCTTACAATTAATTATTCAATTAAAATTACTGATTATAACTTATAGAAAAATATTTAAGCTACTAATTAGTAATACAAAAACATTAATATAATATGTACAACTTTAAAAACTAAATACTTAATATAATATTAATAATATATTTCATAAAACAAAATTATTGTAAGACTACTCAAATTTAAAAATGTTATAAAAGATATAATTATATTATAGTTTATAATTTTCAACAAAATTAATTTAAGAAAATATAATAAATAACACAATACAATTTGAATATAGTACAGAAAAAACAATTTATTTTCAACAGACTTATTGATTTATATAAAATTTAAATTTTAAGGATAATTATAATAACCAAATACTTACACAGGTACTCCAATAGGCACATCCCAAACACATTCACCAGTTGTCAAATTCGCATACATGTGTTCTTTGGTTCTGGGTTCAATTATCTCTACCCATTCCACCCTAAAAATTAGCTTTTTATGTAATGAACAGTTTTTAATTTTACAAATAAATAACAGACAGAAAATAGAAAACGTATTTAAAGAAAACTTAATTTTCATAAAAATTTTGTTTTATTTCAACAAATACTCATTTAGAATTTATGATTTTATCTTTAGTGTTGTATAACAAAAATTAGTTGTAGAATTAATCGGTTTTTTTTTTATTTAACTACCTACGAGTGACTCAATAAATTCAAATAAAATATCTAATATTCAGAGTACACTATATAAATGTTTATCATAAAATCTGCATTCCATAAATAATTACCTTTCCGATGTCATTTTGTTAATAAGTTATAGTCGACTTCTTTTTATGATTGAAATTAATGATCTACATAATCCATAGTTTTAGCTATAAGGACTAAAACGTCCGTATCCTGAAAATTGTTTTAATGTTTTTTATTTTTTACTTTTTGATAAGTTTATATATATAATATGTATATATATGTGCCTTTATAATAAAAATTCGGCCATCTAGTACAACAACATATGATCAGTGGTAAATATATCGAAAATATGTATAACCTCTTTGTATTTCTAAATTATTATGGCGGTAAATGTAAAATATATATTATATTTATATATTATTCTCTTATGATCTAATTATATGGTTTTAATTCGTAATAATATAAAATATGAATATTGGTAAGTACTTCATCAATTTTTTTGACAACTATCCTTCATGAAACCAATGATTTTAATCAAAAGCACAACTATGAACATTTTTACAAAAAATATTTATTATTTAATTATAATTTCATTTTTAAAACGTTGAAATTAAAATTTTTGTTTTTTATTTTCTTTTATAGTTATTACCTTTTTTAATATAACTTGTAACATAAGTGACATAATTTAATGAATAGTATATAAATAAAAGATTTTAAAAAGAAACGTCCCATATTTAACAAAGAATACTTGTAAACTACATTATATACCTATATAAACTATCGCCTACAGGGATAGGTGTAATTCAAATTATGCGTAACGATATTAATAATACAGAATACTTAAGTAAATATGTGGGGACGTGTATATCAGTAATATAAGTAATACATAAGTATCATAGGATATTATCAGTAAGTGTATAAAATATATACTATTATTGATTGTAAATATTAATTATAATTAATACTATATTGTATAGTTAGTAATACGTATCACTTATCTTAATTAATTAACATAGTCATATTTGTTCATAATTCATAGATACCTATAACACATTCCACGAATATCGGAGTATATATTTGAGTAGTAATATATTTTGAATGCCAAATTACTACGGAATCCGAAAATCGAAGTATGGGGGTACCAATATATTAGATTGTACTTATTTTATTACATAACACGCGTTTACTTGGTATGAAAACTTCTATCAGTGGGTGGTAAAATATTATTATATATTAATCATTTGTACAGTTGTAATATACATCCGTTGTTCAAGTATGACTTTTTACATTACACCAAACGAGTTTTTATGTATATTATAATTATGGTATACAGAAATAAACCTGTCGATAAACAATTTAATTACTATATACTACATACGTAATCAAATGCAATGATATCTTTCGACAATTTTCGTTATAGTGATTAAAGGCCGGTCCAGACGCTCCGTTTTGCACAACGTTTTAAATCCGCGCAGTTTTAAGACGGAATGAAACCGTTGCAACTTTGAGCGTCCAGACGGTACAGTCTTGACG
>JAIPRN010000645.1:0-72781 GCA_025469175.1 Geopemphigus sp. TES_GeoC_2020
CGCGTAGCGCGGTCGTACGCGAATACGTTTATTAATAATTGGTTTACGATAAGCGCGGGGATAAAAATCACGTAACGCGCGATAATCAAACGTAATTGTACGTTGTTCAACACGATTATCGTTTACGGTGATTCGCCATACTGAACAATTCACAACACATTAGACAGAAAAGGCGTTAACGACGTTCCCGATATAACCGATCAAAGATCGAGCGTCCCTGTCGAGTGATCCTATATAAAAACTCGGCGCGCTCTACACAAACGCACACCGAAACAGAGAGGCCGGGCGCTCTGTCCGAAATTGCTTACGAAAAGATGAAACGAGAGCCAATATAGAAAGAACACGCGATACTACGCTATTGCCGTCGCGTGGTAGTCGCGACGGGTTTATTATAACGCCGGGACAAATTGCGTTACAAAGCGGACGTGTGTTTCAGTGTTTTCGCCCTTGTGGAATGTGGAATCGAAATCCCGGTCGCGCGTCGTTTTATCGCCGCCGTCATACGGCACGATAATATCGCGAAAATTGTGTAGAACGAAACCCGGTGGGTATTCTCCGTCGGCCAATTATTGTCCCGTCCGGTTCGTTTTGCCGCGGCGGCACACTCCGTGTTGGACAACGACCGTTAAACCGGATCACGAGCGTTATAACGCGACGATAAATATTAGCGCGAAACAATACGCGCTCGTTAATGTGGACGCGAGTACGTAAACGAATACTAGGACGCGAATCGACGTTCCGCCGGGTCGAACAATAGCGGCGGCGTTATTTACGACGATTTCGTCCCGACCAATACGCCGTAGATTTGCGGAAATCGCCGACGTTTCCCGTTCCGGGCGTACGATAATATTCTTTACGTATATTATCGCGTATTTTTTTTTTTTATATATATATATTCTTTCGTCGGATTACAAATATTCCGTTAATAAATGACACGTTTATTGTTGGACAACGTACCGGAAAATATGTTCACAGATACGCCGCGACGAATGTCAAAGTGATACGATATTTTTGGTACTTTTCGTTACGAAATAGTCGTTATTGCGCGACGGTTATTTTCGAGCTTTTTTAGACGGACGAAGTAACGTCTCGCTACCGTTCCTATATAGTTTTGATATATTCGCGTTCACTCGTTCGTTCGGATTGAATTAAAAAACGGTACGAACAACGAACGACGATCATTTACCGATAACAACGGGCGAGAAACCGACGACACTCTAGTGGAGAAAAAAGTCGAAAAAACTGGACGAAAAAACCGTATAATGAAACGGTTAAAACATTCCGGACGATAAATGATTAAATCGCGTTCGAATTTGTCCTGTAGTAACGCGAACAAGCGCGCGACGAATCGTACGTAGAGTCGTCCGCGTAACAATTCCGCGAATTTTTATTTCTGGCGTCTAGGATTATTTTAAACGTATTCGATAACCGACGGCGCTGGCGACGATAAAACAGAAATTGCGTTATCGAGGGCAAATTCATTTTAGTTTCGTAAATAAAACGTCGGGTCGAAGATCGTTCGTTCGCTATTTCTAATAAACCCTCTCGTAGACAATACTATTCGCGGCGTAAACACAACTCTTACGACGGTTTAAGAGAAATTCTAAATACAATTACGTAAGTGTAGGGCGTACTACGTATTTAAATTATTAATATATATATATATATATACGACGCGTTAAACACGTTGGACGGGCGAATGCGTTTACAATCAATTGTCCGTTCGACTTTTTATCAACATAAACTACGTTATCTAGAGAGTAAATATAGCCGAGAGTTAGGAAATCGATCAGGGCCAGTGGAAAAACACGCGTCGTATAAACGGTCGAATCTATCGAAATTCGACCGCTTCGTTCCGCGCGAACTATTTGAAATCCCGCGAATTTCTGGACCATATACGTTTAGTTACGCGTTATTTTCAACTGCGGAACAAACGACGATATCATAGCGCGTATCGCGTGTCGGTAGCGAAACGGAATTTCGAGCGTGGACGGCGAACGAACGTCTCTCGTTTCAACTAACGCGCTACCTTCGTTTAGCGTACGCACTTTTGTGTTGCCGTCGAGTTCCGTCGTGCGCAATAATACACGAGGTACGCTATTTGTGCCGGTGGCGGAGCAATTCGTCACGAATGCGCTATAAACGTTCACTCGGCAAACCGATAGGAATATATTAAAAATAGTCTTCCGAAATAGTCGAAAAAGAAGGAAGTTTTCGGAAATCGGATATGAGTGGGTGGTGACCCTTTTAAGAAAACGCGCGTTATTTATAAACATAATGAGCCACTTTCCGTCCTACTATCCACGTTTGTAAAGGGAAACTCGAGAAAAATATATATTTGATATCGCGAAATTATATTTCGTTTGAGGAAAATTCGTCTTAAATATTCAACAACGCGCCAAGTCAGCGTACACGACACCGTACAACTCCGAATACCGAGAAACGGGTAAAAAGAATATTTTTAACTTCTTCTCCGCTTTTTCCATAAAACGTCGAATTTTTAAAAAAAACCAAGGTGACCGTCTTACGGTTAGATTTACGTAAATTAATATCACGTCGATAGTTTTAACAACTTTTTCGCTACGTCTTATGAACAAAACGGCTTAAAAATGTTATTTCGGGCAAACATAATAATTTGATAATTTTGAGCGCCATACGTCAATTTGCCCGGAACATGTGCAAAATGCCACAATTCGGGTATTTTCGACTTATCAATATTATATAATTCCTACCTGGCGTACGTACGTAAATGATTAATGCTCGTTATGGTTCGTCTTATATAACATCGTTTATGTTTAATATTCGACGTACATTCGAAATTAGTACTCTCGGTCTTTGTTTCCGTATTAACGTTCACGCCGTTTTAAAATTTAAAATTGTGTTCCCGCTAAATTATTTTCCGTCCAGTCGTCAAATCGAAAGAGAGAAATTCCAAATCGTGATTTCATTGGCGCTGACTTAGTGACGATCCTTCTAAATGATTGCTTCGGCTCAAACCAAATAAAACAGAACACTGTTTTCACGTATTGCTTCGGACGAACAATGAAAATTCGCGAACGAAATTAAAACGAACGACGACTAACTTATTTACGCCTATCGAACGTTTTTTTTTTTTATTAAAGGTGAAATATAAATAAAATGATCGCGAACGTGACGAAGTTCACGAGATTTTTACGAACATAATTGAATCGACCGAAATTCGACGATAACGGAGTTTATTTGGTCGCCCTTTAGTTTACATTCGTAATATGCGTCATACGAATACGGCGAACAATTTCATTCGGAGAGTTAATTCGGTTTAAAATTGTAAAACGTTCCGTTACTCGGGCCTTATGATTTATTAAACGTTCTCGCGTTGCCGGCAATATTTACGCGTTGTCGTGCCAAATCAAGACAACGGCCCCGGTCCCGGGGGGACCCGATTTTATGCATTATCAATGCGCGCCGTTGAAAGCGGAACGTGCCGCGACGACACGACGTTTTTGAAAATATCTTGACGAATGTAGCGAATCGCCGAATGTTTTACACTAGCTGCGAGAGTGTTTCCGTCGCCGGCGCTTTAACGCGGACGGATCGTTAACGGGCGCCGTGAGAAATCCGTAATAATATTCGAAAAACTATAACGGTAATGGCGGCGCTGTTCGCCGTGAGCGCGAACGGGCGCGGAAGATTGAATACGCACTTAACACCTGCTCGGGACGTTTCACGGTGTAAATTCGCTGTAAATATATGTTTAATGGCCTACGCTAATATATACGGCCCGAACGATTTATTATGACGCGAATTCGCCTTCTCCGAAACGATATTAAATAAAGCTCGGCGACGTAATGTTAAATCTCGGAACCGAGTGAACGGGCGCGAAGAAATTCTCGCTTCAGCACGTCCCGTAATTCGTATTTTACGTGTAACGTTTTCGCCCTGAAAAATAAAACCGTACAGATTTCACGCGCGAAAGTCGCGTAAATCGAAAATTCGTCCGATCGCTTTAATTACGCCGTTGAGCGAACGAAAACGTCGTCCCGGTTAGGATGGGCTATTTTTATTTATAAGAAAATATCCGAATAAACGATTAGCTTTTGAAACAACCGTGCGCATGAGTGTACGACTCCGCGGCGCCCGTTTTACGTATCTTTTACTTTTCGGCGTTATTAAAAAACGAACGTTTCCTACAATACGTATTATTTAAAAAATCGTTACGGCGAATAGTGTCGGAAGCGTAATATCGCTAATATTTCGGCGTTATACATGTTGCCTGTATACATCGGAATGACTTTCCATTTCGTTCGTTACCGCCGCCAAATGTCTTTTTTATTCGACCGAACGACGTTAACGCGCCACAATATCGTTAAATAATAGCGTATTATTTAAACGTACGATTCTCGATTATGCGAGTAAAGTCTGTCCGCGATGAACTATAATCGGCGATGGCCTAGACGCTGTTTTCCGTTTCGAAAACTCGTCAATAGAAACTTTTCTCTACAGAAAAGTCGGCGGTTTAATAACTATTTTGGCAATATAACGGACACAGAATGAACGACCGCGCGGTTTAACGTTCGTGTCGATGACGTCGTCACAATTTAAGTCTGCGCGAGATTTACGGAGAACTTTCTACAAAGCCCCACTGTGTCGTGCGACGGAGCGATAAATATTTTTCGTTATTTCGCGTTACGTTTCAAGATGCTGCGGACTGCGGACACGGGCTGCTCGTACCGCGGGATTTATGATTCGAAAATAAGTCGCACTTGGCCGTTAGCGTCGCCCGTGGAAGTGACCTTAAGTGTAGAAGACGACGGGAAGAGAAAAAAATGGCCATAAGTGACCGGAGTTATTCCCGGTGGTGCAAGTGTGGTGCGCCGGTCTGGCTTAAATGTTGCGCGAAGCAGTTATTAATCGTAAACTCGTGACATCAGCTACGACCGTATAGATTATTTACGCGCTAGGGAAACGGATTAGCGTATTTAGTTATGTCGTTACAATGTTCGGAAAACGTAGCGTCAAGAAGTACCGACGTTTTCGTTCGTCGAAATAATACGCGACGAAGTAAAGACGCCGCTCGGCTTAACGAACGATCGAATAATTATTCGAATATTTAGACGGTGAAAATAATACGAAATCTGTAACGATTAACGACGCTACGAAACTTGATTCGACCCGTAATTCCACGCGTATTCTTTTAATATAATGCGGCAACGTTGACGGACTGTGCCGCTGCCTTTTTTCTACCGCGGCCTCAACGAATACAACGGTAAGGCGTTCGAATAAATATAAAGCGAGTTGAACACGAAAGCCTAATTCTCGAAACGGGGAATTGGGCGAGTCCGTTTCCGTTTTAAAATCTCCGTTAGTATAATTCGACGTGATTGTTTAAAAAGCGGAATTCAATTACGCGTTAATACGTGCGTTATCGTAGGTCCGGCCAACCAGTAAGCCGTTACAATACGTCGTTTTCGTTAAACGAAAAGTTAAAACGCGACGAATAATCGGGCGATATGTCCTGTCTACGGGGCCCGTAAAAGTTCGAAAAATGTCGTATACATTATTGCGGTCCGATATCGAAATCAACGGCCAACGCGTAGAGTGGGCAACGTAAACAATTTGAAACGACCACGTAGTAACGTACGATTATTGGTAGCCATATAAAAAATATTATCCGGGCGTACGTTCGTATTAAATCCCGTCGACCGTTATTAGCGGTATTACCGAAACGAATTCGGCGTCATATTTTCCGTACTGATATCGCGCCGGATATAATTCGTGTTTTTTATAAACATATATACGTACGTATAAGGTAAGTAGATTTATTTTAGTCCTTTCGAATTATCCCACTCGAGTCGAACATATTTAACGAATTAATCGTAAATAATGTCGCGGTAACGATCGTCCGGTAGAAATTGTAGTTTTTTTTTATTTTCGTTATTTATCGTACCGATCGTCCGGCACACGGCGATACGATCACATTTAGGATTTCTTTTTAACTAAAGCGAATTACGGCACGGCGTTCTGACGAACCGGCCAGGGAGTCGACCACCGTTCGGTTGTGTTTGCGTTTCCGCGACCGAAGTTGGTAAAATTATCGCCGGTATATATTTCGTAAAATGGAGCACCACGAGCGTTTAACGTGTAAAAGTCGCCGGCGGGTCGAGGATCAGGCAACCGTCCCGTAGGTGGACGTTGTTTTCGTTTTTTGAACGGTTCACGTTTTCCGCGGCGAAACGGACCGGACCATTTGGGTACGGGACGTCTCGATTCACGCGAACGTTTAATCGAACCCTCTCCGAATCGCCCCGCATTATGTAAATCGCCTCGGTCCGGGGCAAAGCGCGGATTTCGTACTTCGCTCGTAACGTATAATCCGAACGTATCGAGTTTACGCCGTACAGCCACGAGCCGTAGTATATAAATACTCCACCGATACACGACCGAGCGGCCGATTCTATTTTTAATAAATCGGCCACGTTACGGATAACGGACGTCCGCGCCCAGTTCTCCCTCTCACACACACACACACACGTGCGCACACATACACTAATACACATACACGCACACGCACTGTTCGTTTTCCCATACCTACACGATTAAATTGTTTATACATATTTCGCGTACACGTTACAATTGTAAACAACGAAAATTGTCCGCGATCAACGCCTTTATCGCTATTGTTTTTCGAATATCTAATATATTTTGGATACCGAAGGTTACACGAATTTCACCGCCGAATAATCTCGGGATATTTGTTCGAGTTATAGGAAATTATAATAAAATGATTAGTTTATTTTTTTTTCGTAAATATCGTTTTTTCACTTAGCGATAGCTGTACATCCGATTAATTAACCGGGTCGATAATAATATCGCGTTTTCGCGTGCCGTCCGCAAATTCGTCCGAAAATTGACCGTAGGGTACGCTGTTTCAAACGCCTTTAGTTATACCGCTATGGGAACCGTTGTTCTTCTTCTCCTAGTGATTTTAAGATTACGGTTTATGTGGCGTTTTATCTCCGAAAGTTTTAACGGCAATAATATGCTATTTTATAACAAGGAAATCGTGCGAAAAATATGGAATCACGCACGACCACAAATTTCGTATGCGACGTGCCTGTAGGAAACGTTTCGCTAAATTTACGATGACGATTTCGGTAAACGTCCGTTTTCGCTAAAAATGACTGCCGCTTAAAGAAACGAAATAAGCAAATATACGTAAACGAAGAGACCCCGGTTTAACGTTATCACGAGCCCATCGAGCCAAATTGACGTCGATATCTTTTTTCGCGAAAGCGCCTTCGTGACATTATTGTAAAAATCCGTTGGACGTCTAACGTCAAAGTGAAAACAAATCGTAATGTTTTGTGTACCGTAACTATCCATCATAAAATTTCTAATCGTCGTAAAAATCATTTCGCGAATTTCTATACGGTTACATGTTAGACGACCAGTATTACGATTAATTTAGGTTTAACGTGATTTATATTGAAGTCTAAAATCGCGGTACGATACGACGTAATAAAATATACCCTCGTACGAACGACCTCTTTATTCTTTATATATCGCGATTAATTTTGTTTGGATGATATATGAAAAGTCGGAAAATACTTTTAATCAAAAATACGCGCGTAAGTATATAAAAACGTGAAGTATCCGATTACGGACGAAGGTTAAAGAGTTCGTTAGCGCGTTTAAGAGGAAATAAGGGTAGTACTTATTTTTTAGTCGAGCGCACACCGACATTCGTTAATATTGATTATCCGATTTGAAATATATAAAAAGTATCGTCGATTGTATTTAAATAAATCGCGTCGAAACGTCTAACGGTTTATTTAAAGGTATTTGATTTATTAGGAAGGGGAACTTAAATATAATATTTTATTTATTATATTTATCGAATTTCGGGGTGACGATAATCAAAGTAATGAACCCAATGAAAAGAGCTCGCAGAAACGAAAATAAACCTTACACGATTAAAATCGAATGAACGTTCGAAAACTAAATGTATAGAAATACGTTTCGATAAATTGTCGCGATACGTTTTCGTTTTTGCTTTGTACTCAACCGGAAATATTGTCGCGTTCAAAGGTTTATTTACACGTTTCAAAATGATTGTTCGTTTAACGCTTTGGAAAACGAAAAACGTGGCTTTCTAAATTTTCTGTTCAGTGAAAACATCTCTCTTGCCCGAATATCTTCCACGAAATCTATTAAAGCGTACCTAATCTTTTCACGGGTGCTTCGTAAAGTTTTCGCGACAAATCCTAGAAGATATTTGTGTTAGATAAAAAAAACCCCGTAAACGTCGTGTAACGCCGTTCGATTTAAATCGAAATCGCCAATAAACAGCAATACGAATCGAAAAGGTTCAAACGAGATTTCAATTTTCGATAATGGTTTCGACGACGGTATCGGATCCATTTATAAAACGTTGTAAATCCACGTTGTAGCGATTTACTATCGAACGTTTCAGTTGATCGCGCCTCATATTCTCAATATTCAGTTACGTACCGTGATTGCCGAATATATTTCCTTCCTTGGATAATTATCGATCGCGTTCCGCTCACCTCTTAAACTTTTAAACGGCTATAAATAGTTACGTTCAATACACGATTCGAATACGTGTCCATTGAGAACGCGCCGATTCGGGAAAGGCACTTGGAAATTTCGTTCGCCTCGGTTTTTCGAGTGCCGAACTGCCGGCAACCGTAGTAATCGTCGGATATTGGTATTGTGTACGAATGTCACTGAAATTCATTCGACGATTCGTCAAACGAGCCGAATAATAGTTTCTAATTAAATTGTTTACGTTGCAAATTGAATTCTCGTTGTTCGTTCTATAAGCGAATATTTCGTTAAGACGTAACCGTTTATATAATACAATCGAGCACGGTTCGCCCCGAGTTTGATTAAAACGTGTAAATTAATAATATACACCGTTACCCGTACATAATCGATCGTAATTCTGTCGTATAATTTCGAAATTGTCGCCGAAGCACGAAAAATCGTCGCGCATAAACCGTTATGGTCGTTATGGTCGAAAATTTAACAAATATTAGTTCGAAAGGTAATCGCCTTTTTTTTAAACGCGTAAATTTATTTATTTTTACTCGACGTAATTATTACCGCGTCTTTACGTACTTAAGCGAACGCACCGTATTATTTCGGACGCTAATTAAATATTCGTCCGGACGAAGCGTAAACATAAACGTATCAAACGATTGTACAAATACCCGCGGCAACGTCTATTATATATTCCTATAGAAATGTTCGTTGTAAAAATCCTGGAAAACGATCGATTGTTATATAAACATTTTTGTACGTACGATTGCACAAAAACGAGAAAATCGAACTGTTTAACGATTATTTAATGTTATGGTTCAAATATCATTTTCGCGGTTAATGTTACCGTATTACCAACACGCTGGTAACGCGGTTGGCTTTTGGTGGTCGATACGTATTAGTTGAATAAACTTACGGGAGTTATATAACTTATGCGTATACGAACACTGAAATATTAACGTAATTAATTACGGACGAAAGTGATTTTCGTTGGTGGACGAAGTGAACCGAAACGGTGGCGAGAGGCTTTAACGTTAATAATTAAAATACCAGAACGGTTCGATCGGAATTTCGGATTCCGCTTGACGTAGTGTAAAGTAAACGAATTCCGAATCGAACGATCCGAAAACGAAAGCAGCGCGACGAGAAAACGACAACGACGTCGTTTTCGATGTGGGCTCCTCGCACGAACTGAATAGGAATATCGCACAGCGGGCCCGAAAATATTTCGTAACTATCGTCCGGTTTTTAATTGAAATTGTAAGTGAAACTCCTCCCGGTAAGTCACGTATACGAGGTGTGTTCAAAAAATAACGGGAATTTTCTTTTTTTTTTTTTTTGAAAAAAATATTTATTTATATATTAGTGTTGTCTCTTTCAAAATAGTCCCCATTACTTATTATGCACTTGTACCAACGCTTCATCCAATCGTCGAAATAGTTTTCAATCTTTGGGATAGCCTTTCAGCGATGCGCTTTTAATGTCATCTACGCTTGTAAAACATTGAAAAATGGCCCTTTAAGATTCTCTTTATTTTTGAAAATAGAAAAAAGTCACACGCAACAGATACGTAAATTACGTAGCCATCGGCGTTTGTTTGCTACATCTGTCACTAACGGACACAGAAACGCGCTCGGATTCTTCCGAAGATATAAAAGGGTGAATCACGCTTAACAACGACGATATTTATCAAATTTGATTTCTAAAGACGCGAACGGCATTAATTACAATGTCGCCAGAAATGTATAGTCGTGGTAATCAACGCCGCATTAATGAAACATGCCCGTCTTGGTAACACCTTAAGACGGCGCCTATTAATTGAATTTGCGTCACGTTGCTAACGACGAAACGACTCCGAATAGTAATAAATATATTCGGTGTCCGATCATTTCGACGGATATTTTCGGTTTAAAATATATACACGAAAAACGAAACGTTTTTGTCTGGCTTCGTGAACTCGAAATTCGTTTGCGAGATAAGTAAAGTTAATCTCCCCATAGCCGACGTGGTACAGGTCGTTGGCAATTTATTTAAACAAAAAAAAAAAAAACGTACAACAAACGTTATACGAACGCGAAAATACGACGCGCGATATCACGGAGGTTTAAATTAATGTTAAGAATAAAACATCTCGATCCCCTAGGGATAGGGAACGTAATTAAAACGTCGAAACTGCCGGGAAATTATAAATGGTCGTGTTTAGGAAAAAAAACTTCTGAGCAATTATACTATAAACGTTATGTTCGGGAAACACGAGGGTCGTGTACGTCAAGAGGTTATATAAGTACTTCGAAAACACGGTTTCGTTCTGCTATTCGGTCGGTAGGAGGACTGTGTAAGATAAACTGTTGGCGATTGTGGCGCCATACACCGAATGGTTGTGATTTATTTATCTTCGCATACATGTTAACGGAACGTATTGCTGCCCATTGATAACACGTTTTAATACACATTTTGTAAACGATATTTATAAATTGCGTGGTATAATAATGATAAATATGTTTTTGATAATTATTTTTTCGTTAGTAATTAAATATACGTTATTACGTCGATTTTTGCGTATTATATAAATTTTTAATTTTCGTTAATCGTTCAAATTATTTCGTGAACGTCACGAATACCCTGTGTTTATATTATAATTGTATTTCGTACAATATTGCAACGGAAACGTGTTAAATTATTTGAATAATTTTGAACTTCGATCCGTTACCGGTAATGTTTTAACTTCGTGCGAATATATCAATTTAAGCGAAATAAAAAATGTAAAAAGTTCGAAAAGTGCAAATGTACGAAATACGATTCGTGTGGATATGAATTGAAATGAACTTACGTCAACTAAACTTGTCGTATAGAAACTTCGGGAAAATTTGAAATACTTAATACTCGTGAGAATACGACGAGAATTATGTTCGCAATTACGTTTCGATCGATTTGTTTTTTACGAACGAAAACCGTATTGTGTTCATAGATAGTAAATCGGCGTAAATAAAAATTCGCGTTTTACGGCGCTCGAATTTTTAAATGTTTCTTCATTATTAGCGTATTGTATTCCTTGATGTAAATTCGTGGTTACCACTTATTGCCAAATTCGATTTCTGAATATTATATTATATTCGTATGTATTTATTATTAAATCCAAGTTTAATTCTATTATATAAGGTATAATTTCCGAGTCCAATTAATGACTGTTTTAAATTAATTATGCAAGTACGACGATAAACGTGTATATATGTGTAGCGTTAACAAATAATAAAAATATTTCTCGAAATATTTTCGGTATTATATTAATTTATAGGTTTGAAAATCGAGATTTATATGCGTTAGACGTAACGGGGCCGAGAAGAAATAATTTCAATCCGGCCGTTTCGGCGAATCTTATCCGATAAATAAAGGATATTTCGGTGAAAATTAGGGACCTCGTCGGTATAATAATTAAAGCTCGCCGCACCCGTGAACGGTTCGCGAACGACGTTATTTATTATTAATTCTGCGGAACTTCGGGATTTTTTTTGTTTCTTTTTTTTACATTATTTCCGAACGAATAACTAGCTCTTCGTTCCCAAATAATGGCATTTTGCCATAGTACAAAACGAGAAACTCTCTGTCCTACGAAAATTCTTCCTGCCCGAAACCGAAAGAATTTCGCCGTCGACAATCGTTACGCGATCTGGCCGCCTGGAACGTTCCTACGATTCCGGTTTACTCGAATTGTAATCGATATTTCGAGCGAGGCCCGTTTTCGTTTACGTTTTCCAATTAACCGGCGCGTCCGGTTTTTAATCTACCTGATTTCTTTTTTATTTTCAATTCTAAATAGTTTGTAATTTTTTTCCACGGTTTGTTCGTTTTGAAATAATTTTTTTCCCTGACGTTCCATAATCTAATACAAAACATCCAAAAATTATGTTACACAACGACTACATTTTACACGAAGCGTTTTAAGCAAATTACATTACGTATATGTTTTGTCTATAATCGTATTCCGCCGACGCATCGCGTACATATATTACGTACGTAACCGTGTTTGTAAAAGCTCGAATAAAATTTTCGACGATAATATCAAAACGCTATAAAACGGCGAATCTTGTAGATACACTTTTCTGTTTGCCGTGTTATGTAACGCGGTGAGAAACTAACATTTAAATTCTGCACACGAGTCGAGTGTTTCCTCGATTTCCTTTATTCGTAAAATCAACGCGACAATGTAATTGGTTTAGGGTAAAAAGTAATTGGAAGGTAAATTTTATAACGTCAGATATCGCGTTCGTGCGAGTATTATTTGACGTCATTTCTTCGTCGTTCTTTACAATTTTAAAATCCCAAAACGTCGAGCTATACACAATTTCTATTAAAAAATATACCGTCTTGAATGAAAAGTAATACCGCGTGAGTTACCAACGTATTTAATTAACGTAAATTTGATATCGATTTTTTTACTAGCGAATTTCGGATATATCGTTTTTCGGTAAAATACATTTACGTTCAAGTCAATAGCTATAATCTATTTGCGATCTATCAACGACGGGACACCACGAATTATAATATCCGAATACATGATTATCGTTCCCTCGGATATTTCATTTGATCGCGAATATTGGCGGTATGTACGGGAATCGAATATCGCTAACATATTTTTAGACCCGCGATGGTAAGTATCGATCGGCGAAACATTTCGCGAAATTATTAATTTTTTGTCCAAGATTAGAGTAAGAACGATTTTCTCTTAATTTAGTAAACGAAAATTCGTTTCAAACGTCCGGCAGGCGTTCAACAAAACCGAATACGAACCGGCCATACGTACGTCGACCACACGGTGAAATAATCGACGAAATTGATTTTAGGATAGTTTCCCTACGCACGAACGAACGGAAATTGTCGTATTGTTCTCAGACGATTGACGGAACGATTTGTCGTCGATTTATAATTTATTCGGACAACGACCTCGAAATCGCCGTTTCGGTTATTTATTTATAACGTAAACAATGTCTACGAAAATAAAACCGTTATTACTTAATGTGTTCGTGTACCGTAAATAACCTAAATAAATACAACAGCGTGCGTTTCCCTCGTATCTTTCGGCCGTTATCTGCGCTGCACGTGGGCGGGTCGCAGGTACCTACTTAAATCGTTATTATTTTTATTATTGGCCCGGTCAATGTTCCCGGTAACGTACTCGCCGACTATTTTAATAGCGCATAATATAACCATTTAACACATTACGCTTTTAATAGTACGTATACGTATTAGGTACTTAACTATATTGCACGATAAGCCTATAAAACGCGGCTAATAAAAGTCGTGTTAATGGAAAGCGCCGGTGAACTTTTAGGGTTGACCGCCGCCGGGCACACGGAATTTTACAATTCGGTCCGATTTATTTTGTATTTTATAAAACAAAACACCAAGTCCGTAGCTTTATTAATAATCAATAGTTAGCCTAACGTTTTACGAAATATATTCTCTTTGGCCGAATATCGTACGCTCGGTGTCGATTTCGTCTTAAAACGAACAAAAATATTACTACAATTGCTAAGCATTTTTTCCCGGTCAGGTTTTATACTATGAGCGCCTCATAATCGTACGTTATAGGTAATCGAATAAATATAGTAAATATAGGTTATTGATAATCTACGTTTTACAGATATACGTGAAAACAATGGAGACGAAATATATATTTCACGCTTTAGTTGATTATATTGTAGTTGCTTTGATGGAAATTTAGCGAAAGAAATTAATTCGTGTAGAAAACGTACAGTATTATTTAGTAAAATTAAAATCTGCGTAAGTCATTTTAATCCTCGTTAAGCTATTGTTAATTCGTTAAAAATCGCGATTTAATTAACGATTCGATCGGAAATAACCGATCAATATAAGCGACCACTATATTACGACGGTCGAGTGTTTAACAAACGACGCGTATTACGTTTTCGGAAAAATTTCATTTTAGAAGCCAATTTCGTTACTGTCTTTTCGTAATTTACGTTTTCGTCGAACTTTAAACTATAAATTTCCTTTTGTACTGAAAGAATTACTCGTACGTAATAATTCGACGCGTTCGTATTTTCCATTTACAATATCTAGCCCATTCGTGACGCGTTATTAAAAATTATTTCTCCAACTTCGTAGGCCTTTCGCGCGTTCAACCGTTGTCGATCCGCAATTAACGCGATCTAACCGTACGTCTTTCCTGTTGTTTTCGATTAAGGCGCGGTATTTTCGTCACGTTCTTCCGTCGCGGTTTCCGCAAAAGGCCCGCGTTGGTATTACACACTAAACGAGCCGTCTACCGAGAACTCGTTTTCCTTTGTGGACACCCGACGTGCGGACGTTTCGGTCCGTTTCGTATTAATAATTGATTAATAATTGAAACGGCCGCGATTATGATCTCGTTAGCCGAACGGAATATCTCCGAATGGTCCCAATTAACGGTGTAATTAATGTGGCTCGTATAATTTCCCGTGTACGGTAATGACGTCGTGTTGCCACGAATAACGCGGGCGAGTGTAAATAATTCGGAAACCCCGAAATACGTAAACTTACGCGGAATATCGGACGGCTACGATAATGTTGATGGTGTTGTCATCGGCGTACCGTAATACGTCTTCACCTTGGTAAATTTACTCCGGTTATTAATTTAAATCATTTCGCGATAACGGTAAATCGCGTACGATTAATAAATATTGGTTATTAGGCGGGTACACTTACCGTAAGTTTCGTACGTGCGTGTGCTTAATAAACACCTCGGGCACCTATTCCGTGTCGTTATTGTTTAACATGTTAAGTAACGATCGATATTCGACCAACAAGATGGCGTAATTGATTGACGATCTTATTTACGAATACTCCCTACGCGTTATTTAGAATATAGAGCCGGCTAGACACGTTCGTGTAATACATTAAACACGCTAGACGATTGTTTACAGTGTAGCCACGTGCGTTATTTCGTAAATCACGCGCGGGACTTGGGGATTGTGCGTTTCCATTTGGCGGTGTTAACAAAAATTTGAATTAGTAGCATTGTGATATCGCGGTTGCGCGCGTAAAAGAGCGTCGTTTTTCTTCAATCGTTCCGGTGATAGTTTTAAAGTTTCGCGGTAATTACGGATCAACCTTTTTTAACGAGATCGCGACTACATTTTGTTTCGATAGGTAGCTCCGGCATTGACTTTCAGACGCAAGTATTTCCCGTATCGTATATTACGCGGCGTTCGAGTGTTAAATTACGATCGTTATTTATAACGACGTCGCTGCTATTTATTATATTGTATACACATCCGGTAAAGGAATTACAAAGAAAATTTTAAATTTCGAAAATCGTCGGCCAACGTTTTTTTTTATGCGTTTTACGTTTACGTTTTTGGCGAAATAGAAATCGTTTCGTGTAAAACGACGCTGCATTTGACCATATGAGGTTGAAGATGTGTGGGAAACTAACAGATCGAGAACGAATCGAAACTCAGAGACAACGGATTCGGTTATACGGGATAAACCGGGGCAAATTCGGAACACAATATCAAACGCGATTTTAAACGGGACGAAATATAACTACGCCGAAACAAGTCTATATTTTTGACGCGCCGTTAAAATCGATATTTTCAATTCCCGATTTACCGGTATATATTTTACGTTTTTCTACGCTGACGATTCGCCAACTTTCGCGGAGCCAATTGTTTGGAATTTTTAGTCCATAAAAGCGCGTTATTATTTTTATTATTGTTATTATTAAGTTATGTTTTAGTGGGGTTAATAAATATAGAGTTTCGATCTAATAGCGTATTTAGGAAAAACTGGTGTCGAGTTTTCGAAAATTTATTCCGATATATAAAAAAATTGAAAATTTGTTTAGAGCGAGTCGCGATACGCGCACACGTTTATTTTATTACGCTAAATAGATTATGTTGTACCGCTACGAGTCATGTTTTAGTCGCCTTATGAAAATATAATAAAATCGCGCGCGTCCTACGGTGTACAATTTATTTTTCGTTTAACCTATAGTTTATCATATTGTAGACGCGTCAGAAAAAAAAATATATATATATATATACAAACAAGATACGGGGCGAGTCGTAATTTTTTTTTCCGTACGTACGTTTATTTAATATAATATCGTTAACTGTCACGGTTGTTCCTGGCGGTTATCGATTTTTCGCCCCTCGAAACGAAATGCGTTCGGCTCCGTGAATAGACTTTAATATTCGGCGGAAATTTCGGAAAATTAAAGGGCAGCCCGTGTCTCTCGCGGTATTACGCGACCGAAATATCGAAGTCGCGGCTTAAATTTAAAATATATCAACGTTAATCGGTTAGGCAGCGAACGGAGACCCGCGGGTACGGATATTACTGTATAACGGCGCGTAATGTTTTACGTGCCCATATTTATAATACTTGCGTCATACGGTACTGGGCGAAATGAATGTACTTGTATAGATCACGTCACTTTACGGCGTGTGACGATGACGTATCTGACTACGCGTGCCGCCATTGTTCCGACCCGTTCACGTTACCTACGATGCTTAAAACGACAAGTACGACCGCGGTAATTATATTAAGATCGTTTTTATACCGTAATTTATACCTAACCTACCGGTAGCCCGTGGGGAGGGGGGCACGAGTTGTCACGCGCTTTCGCGCGGATTTACTACAACCCGATAAGACATATTTATAGTCGCGTTCGCGTTATAAACTACAGACGCGTTCGGCATTTCGCTCGTATCGATTGCGCGGTAACGTCGTTAGTTATCGGCGGCGAATATCACGACGCGTTGTTAAAACGTATAACTCATCGTACAAATCGCGGAATTTATCGTAGCCGGCGTGTATATAAATTCGCCGATATCGAAAACGAGCGGGGCGCGCCGACTGCCGGTCACGTCAATTTGCTAATGAACGCCATAAAGACGGCTGTTCGTTAGCGATAATTATTTAAAGTTATTTTCGTTAATTAAAACGCGCGCCACGAACGTTGGCCACGCGCGCACCTATGTACGGACGGATAGCCGTTTTCGCGAGTCTCGGCTTACGGTTTTTACATGTTTATAAATTCGTACGTCGATTCGCGCGTATAAATATTTTTAACGGTATACGAAAAAAAACGAAATTGTCGATAAAAACGTACACCGAATACTGGTCTACGAAACAAATATTTTTCCCGGTTTATTTTTTTTTAAAACGAAACCTTCGGTATTATTCCTTCTATCTTCCGATGAATATATAAATAAATTTTATATTTAAATCGAATATCGGTCTTACAATCGTACGAAATATTTGAACACGAAAATGTGGTTGGTTTTGTGCGTGTTTGTGGATATTTTTTGTATTATTCCTACTCGAAACACAATCTGAACCCGTTATCCAACGGTATATAACAAGACGAATAGAATATCGTCTATCAAATACTCCAAACGGAATTTCGCGACTCGTGCGACTTCTTTAAAAAGATTCGAACGAAATACGCGGAACGTAAATATATATTTATAAACGCGATATATTTAAAAAAAACCTTTAAAACATATAGAATTATTTTTATTTCATATTTTGTCGTAAGAATAGCCAAGCGTTAAAATATCCAACGAAAGTACGAATATGAAAAGCGACGTAAAATGTATGGACTTTTAGAGATGTACAGTATTCATATATATATATATTCGTAGCCAGTTTCTATATTGAGTAATTGTAAATTTATTTAAACGAATCGGTGGCACGTATACGAAAAATGTAATTTCAATAATCAAGTTATTCTCAATGCCTTTATCATTATTACATAATACGCCTTTGTATTATGTATACTTCACGATATTTTGTATATCCAGGTACTTAAATTTTTTTTAATATTTCGATCAATAAGGTCATTGTTCGTTC
The DNA here is from genome assembly GCA_025469175.1 of Geopemphigus sp. TES_GeoC_2020. NCBI lineage: Eukaryota > Metazoa > Arthropoda > Insecta > Hemiptera > Aphididae > Geopemphigus > Geopemphigus sp. TES_GeoC_2020. Next base: position 18,400 of record JAIPRN010000645.1, read on the forward strand.
ATATAAATTAAATAATCGAACGACAACGATTGTGTTCGTATTGTTTATGGTATGGTAATTTTAAAAATAATATATTTTTCCATAGTTTGAATATGGAATTAAATTAGCTCCGAGTTAAGTACGGGGTCGAAAAACCCAGACTTCGGGTCTTCCGATATTTGAGAGCGATTCGTATGTTCGGATGTCGAGTATTCAAAAAATTATACGATCCATTGTAATATCGACGGGGTTACGTGAGTTTTTTCTTTTGGACAAATTCTCGTTGAACGTTCTTGTTCGTTGACGACTTAAAAACTTAAAACAAAAACTCGTAATATTTGCGTAATGCCTTAGTTTTCTGTTTGTTATTAAAAGCGCTGAACTCCTAAAAAGAATATTAAACGTTTTGAAAAGTCGCCTACGGTCGATAAATACCGCCTCAAAATTCTGTCTTTAAAGATAATACAAATAGAATAATAATCGACTATTGAAAATCTATAGGATTTAGAGTTTTTCAAATGGTTAAACGTTTAACAACGGGAAGAACTTGGATTTAAGTGAAAAACAAACGTTCGGATTAAACGGATATTATTGGCCTTCATTTGAGGAAGCCTTTGTCCAATCAGGTTAATATCGAGATTTGAAACAAAATTATTTTAAACCTCGTATCGGACCAATTATTGTTTAAAAACAAAATTCTAGTTTATGTGTATTATATGTCGAATATAACGGTTCAGCGAATAAAAAGTCTAAATCGATTAAAAATTGTGGATGGCTGCAACGTGTATGTTTATCCACATTCGAGATCGGAGCCCGAGTTAAAAAAATAAAATAAACGTGGCCGTTTTATTTGTCGCGGACGTGCCGGAAAATTCATTATAACTAGACAATCGATAGAGCCATTAAGAAGCTTAAGGGGTAAACATAAATCTATTTTAGTGTGCTCACACACTGTTCGCGACCGAGAACTTTTAACGTGCATTTACATCGGGCAATCTGCGTCCGGTTATTATTATAAACATAACCCACAAATTTTTCGAAAATTTTATACGCTTAAGACCTTCAGTGCTCACCGAGTGGAACTACGACAACGAAAACCAAAATATAAACTTGAGCGAAATACGGAGTGATTCGTTCATTGAACAAGATCTCGTCATATACGCTAATGTTAATCAAATATTCGTGACGATTCCTAATATCGCCACTAATATTGTTGTGGTTTTAAATCGTCGAATTTTGTTTGGTAGTAGAAATAAGTTACACGATCGAAGTAATATAAAAGTCCTGTACTTAGCTCGTATCGCGAAATATGCGCATAAAACACGTCAAATCGCAATTACATCCATTACTTTATTATAATATGGTCACGTATGGGGGAATAACTTTAAATTTTAATAAAGTTAATGTCCCGTTCAACGGTTTTCAAAAGACCTTAGAATAGAATCGATATATCCGAATAAAAAAAAAAATAATAATATTTCACCGGAAATAAAAAAGCCAACGAAACACGACGGAGTTCATATTTACACCAGAAATATTGTAACGATATAATCATTCATAAATGGAAAAGTTCGTAGTTTAAAGTTAAAAGATAGTATTTTTATTCCTTCTGTCGATATTATTTAATTTAAAAATTTATTTGGATTACGTTCTAATATTCGGTAAAAAACACGATTACGTCATATATATGTAAATTGGTTAACGAAGAATATCGGGATATTGTGATATCTAGCTTATAGAAGCTTAGATCCATATACGATTAGTTATACAATTATTTTCGTCGAGCTTACGCGTTTAATATATTCGATACGTTTTAGATTTCAAAAATCAATTCTGCAAAAGTTCCAACCCGCCTTAAATTCTGATAATAAATTCTCGTGTTACGCATAAACACCGAATAAATATTAACGAATTCGTACGTAACATACGGAACTACAACGTTGAACTAAACACCGAACTTCCTATCCGTCTGCGATATAAGTTTTGAGCCGGCTGTACCTAACGATATGGGTGAACGTCAGATATCTTCTCTCCCTCGAAACTTAGGAAATAGTATTAAATTTCCGGGACAAAGTTATGTTACGTTTAATAATAATTTTATGGTTTAATTGCCTCTGGAAAATAAATTCGTGAGCGATAATATTATTTTTGAAATTTTCAAATAACGCTATATGGTGTTATTACCGTTAGCCTATTACCTTTTTATAAAATAATTAATTTAATTTGAAATCGATAAATTGTACACCCAAGTACTAACATAAAATTGTTAAGCCTTTTACGGGTGTGTTGATTACGATTACATTTTTCGGTAATTTAATATTACGTTATTATTTACTTTTTTGTATAGATTGCTTGTTTGGTTAAAGAATCGGTTTATTTTCTAGACACTGCTGAATTATTAGATTCTACACTGTAATACGTGAATTAGATTCAAATCACATTAATGTAATTGTAACGAACGTCAATTAGTTAATTAGAATTTCGTTAAACCTTTTTTGTGTACGAGACGATTCGAGCACATTATTCTCATACGTCGGATGACGGGTATGTGGTTTTGCTCGTACGTTTGCTTCTTGATTAACATTTTTTCCGTTCGCTTTTTGTTTTACATTTGGCGACCAAATAATCTTTCGCGTATAGAACTCTCGTGAATTCTCGGTACGATAAATTTCCGCTAATAACGTACGCGGGCGTTGAATAAAGAAATCCTAGTTAAACATACACGCACGAGAATATTAACTAGTGCGGCCCAAACACGTATACTGCTCGACAACGGTCTATTTTCAACAAACACTGAGACGCGTTATTTGCCAAATTTTTCGTACAAAAGAGTTTTCGTCCCAAAAGATTGATAGTACAGCTGTGAAAATCGAAATGTTATCAACATGGTTGTGTTCAATTTGTCCAGGAACAGGCCAATTTCTGGATGAACCAGTATTTTCTAGTAAGGAATATTGTTTATACGTTTCGAGGATCGCCGAGTATTTATATTTTAATTACTCGTTCGAGGCGTATTGCGTTGTTTTTTACAAGCGATCCAAAAGCGTTTCATATAACGTCGAAAACGTGGTTATATTATTGTATTCGATAACGCGTATTATTTGGTACGCGAAACGCGGAGAAATATTTATCGAATAACGCGCAACGTACGAAATACCGGATTATATTGTCGTTAGTGCCGAAATAAACGAAGCGTTTCGGAACTAAAACATTGCGCGTCGTGCTACGTTTAAAGAGGCTAGGAAAACATACAAAACCTTGACGAATTTTCGAAGTAGAAAAGGTCTGATAAACGAACATACGACGATCACGTATCGTCGTAAAACTGTATATCGAAAGTGGCGAAACGACGCGCGCGCGTTATTTCGGGTGAAGTTTAAATGAAATTCGGCGCGAACAACGTCGTTTCGACCGAGCAAGGACCCCGGCGTAGAAAACCCGTACGCGTGCGATAATTGAGAAAGTTTCGTTTCTTCGAATAACGCTCGTTCGTTGTACACGGTATTAGTCGAACGATCGTTATTCTTAATAATTTATAACATCTGACGGTTGTCCGTGGACGGTACAATTACGGTAACGGTTTGACGCCGAATGATTTTTGTCGATACCGAAAATCTCGCTAGCGTTCCGACTCGAGAAACGGTTTACCCGGCGTACGAGCGACACGCGCGTGCGCGCGCGCTTCGCTGACGCGATAATAATAAGAATATGAATTCGCAAAAAGGACAACCTCGAAATTTTCGTCGGTCCCGCGTGTAATCGTAATCCCGACGTGAACGCTTTGAAAACTCTGCGTAAACTTTTGGCCCGAAACTTGCGACGTAATTTCAATATCACGATCTACGCGCAGAGGCGTATCGGAACAATTTTCTACCGGCCCGTGTTTACAAACCTCGGTGAACACGGCCGCCAAAACGAGTGCTTTAGCGCGGCGTTTGTTTCGTACGAACCCGACATTTTGGAAATAGGTCGGTTTTTACGTTACCGAAATCGATTGAAGTGTCTATCGCCGTAACGCCGAGGGTTTTAAATATAATCAATTTCTATTCGTAACTATGGTCGGACGGAGAACTTCGCCGGAGGAGTTAATTTTTTTCTTTTCGTTTCCCAGTCCGAACGTCAGCGTGCCCAATCCGCTGTCGGCTATCCAATACGTGCTTAATAGATATTAGGCGTCGTTCTTACGTATCGAAAAACTTTCTTCCGCTGTAGGAACGTGACGTGACGGGTTTCTTATTATTCGTTCGGCCGTTCCGACAACTAATTTGTTCCGAATTTTCGATACGTTCGCACGCTATTCGCTGCTACCAAATCGCGTTAATACGTTTCGCGCGAATCGAAAGCGTAATTTTTCGTTTCGTTTTAACGATACTAACGGCGTACAAAACGAAACATATCCGCGGTCCTTCGTTCCGATTCGATACCGTCGAATATTGAAAAATACTTCGACAGTTTACCGTATTTTTCTGGTCATAAACCCGTTGTTATTCTAAAGGCCGAAACGCGTTTAAACGCGTCACCGTTCGCGTACTAGTAATATGTCACTGGTGTCGGTATATATGTTTGCGTTTCGAGGGAAGAACGCGCGTTTTCCGCATAACTACCGCAAACGGTTTTTCACGCCAACTCGCTCGGAATTATGTAGTTATAATTTTTTTTTTTTTTGAAGCGCGCGGAAATATAGTCGCGCGAAATAATTGCGAAACGTTGGCGTGTTCCGACGGCGATGTACGTTGCCAAATTCCACGCGTTCCGTAGCACAAACTCTGTACGCGAAACCCGCGGATAAAATGCGATCCCTGTACAAGGATATTCTTGTGTTTTTTGTTTTCCACCTATATGATATACGGCCGCGGTAAATAATACGAAAATTATTGTCGTCAGAAGCTACGTTTGAACCGGTCGGGTTTTACGCGCGATCTGTTCCCCCGTGTAATTTACGCACGCGTAAATCGTCCCGAGATCATTCTTATACAATATCCCTTTTTTCGTCGTACCCACGTTCGTTACACTAGACCGCCGAAATTATTATTATCGACCGCCTACGGAACGCTACTCGGGTACGTACAAATATATTAGCTACGCCGGATAATTTTTCCGACCAATCTGTCGGCTCGTAGTCGTCCTATGCGCGGTAACGCGCTACGAAATGTGACGGAAACGTCGAAAACAGACGCCGATCGAACGACTGTAAAAAATCGTTAACGTCAAAATCAACGGAATCGTCGAAACAATCAAAATCTCTACGCGGACATTTATTACGATCATAAATGGCGGTAAACGTAATTACGTACGTATCGAGCGTTATTTAATCGTTTTTTTTTTTATAGTTAATAACGATACAACATAATCCGGCTAAACAATACATAGAGTTTTTAGTTGGTTACTTTTTAATTGCCGAAGTTGTAAATATTTTCGTACTAAATAAATGACGAAAAAGACGACGAATTTTAAAAACGTAGTGGTCGTAACGTTTATTTCCGAAAAATATGACGAACTAATTTTACGTTTTTTTTTACATAGTTTTTAATCGAAAATTAACCATTAAATGCTCTACAAATTTTCGTATCATATTACATTACATGTTGGTACTATTATTATTATAACGATAAACGAATAGGGCGATACGAAACGCGAATAATAATTTTAAATTAAAAAATAATGAAAGAAACGTATTTTTGGCTCAGTTTTTAGGGATATTCCTCTTAGAAAAAAACTTTTTTTATAAATAACTTTATAATAATTTTTAATAAAATCAAATCGCGTAATATTTCATTACGTGTTGATAATATATATGCTGTGGAGCGCGATATTACACAGCATGATCACGAATTTGTCTCTATAATAAATTAACATACGTATTGAATTTTAAAATAAACAATTTTCGTTCGAAGCGAAGCGTGTAGTGGGTACATATAGGTACGATTTTGTTTTCGGTACGATAACAATATTACATAAAATTCGATACATTATCAATTATTTGCACAATTGTTCTTCGAATTTTTCCATAGTTTTTTTTAATTTCCGTAATTGTATAAGCAATATTCGACGTTTGTAGAACTTTTAGTGAAATCAATTTCGCCGACGTTAATTAAATCGCAAAATATAATCGACACTTCTCTATTAACGAAAAAAAAAAGGTAAGTGGTTTTTGATTCGGATTGAATAAATATTACTGTTATACGCGTATTATTCGCTTCGTGTATATTTCGTGTTTTTCTAAACGTATAATACGATAGTTAAGACGTTCTCAAATAAAAAAATCGACTGGAGCTTAATTATTTTCTGCGAAATTGATTATAATTGGAAATTCGCCGAAACATAAGGATTCAATAATAAAATAAACAGAGAATCATTTCGATAAGATTATTTCGTGCCCGCGCGCCCGTATATAATACACTCATTGTGTGGGGTTCAAATTAATTCCATCTCTATATAACGTTTCGATATAAAAACATTCGCGCGAGGTTTTCGGAAACGTTATAGTCCGTCCGGGTTTCTGTTTTCGTTTATTTATTTGCTATCGGCTAGCGGAATCGTTAAATATGGATTTCGATATTATATACAATTATATAAAATAGAACGAACAAAAGACGTTATTTTTATCGGAATTTAGTGGAAATGTTAGGAATAATTTATTCGACGTTCCCGGAAACACGCCGTACAATATTGTTTTTCGAAATATCCGCCTCAATAACAAGTGTCCGTAAACACGAAATAAAAATCAACGTTATTACCGCGTCCGGGGTTCCCCCTTGCCGTACCCCGTCCCCCCACGCCTTATCGGGCACCGTAATATTTTTCGTGTCCCCCGACGTATACGGTATATTCGGGGTGTATATATATATATATATATTATACGGCGCGTAGGTTCGGCGCGTCGTTTGTCGATAAGGATCTCGAGGGTGCAATTTTATTACGCGGCCGGCCTATTTGTATTGGAAGTTCGACTGGAACGACAAGGGTAGCGCTGTACTTATCGGCGCGCCCGTGTTTACGTCGTGCCATTATCGTAACGAGGTTCCGCCGTACAGTATATACGACGCGGTTGGTTACAATTGACCGTAAAAAATGTTTAAAACGAGAGAATAGAACGGCCGCCGGCGTTGGCGATGATCAAAGGTCCGCCGAATTGGTCGTTCCGGAATTTCGGACGCGTTTTCACGGGAACGGAAACGAACGTGGCGTCGTCGTCGTCGTTACTCGACTTTATTACGCGGGACCAGACGTATCAACACGATTTTACTTAGCCCGTATTACGGACTACGGACGTTTCTTCGACCGGTCGTCGAGGGATAGCGCGAATCAGCGTCGACAATTCGCCGCCGTATAATTTGAAAGCTCGGGATGTAAACGTAGAAATACGAACGCGGGTCTAATAATACAATTTTTATCGGACCACGAAGGGCGGATTTTCGTCGGTTCCGGCGCTCCGTTATTAGACGTTATTGGACGAGCGAAATTAAACAACCTTGACGGACTTGGGTCGGCAATCGAAGAACCTATTCGGAACACTATGGTCCGCAACGAAATGACTTGTTGATCGCCGTATTCTACGAATATGTCGCGCCGACCGCGTGACATTTTCGTAGTAATAAAACGTTAGCGAATATCGAATATCTTAATCTTTCCCGTCGTTTTCAATTCCTACAACGCATTAGCGTTGAACGAAAAATATCACGTAATATTTTTCTAATTCTACATAACCGTGTTTACTTGAAAACGATACAAGTTAAACGTAACACGGAAATTTACTTGTAGATTTTTATACGACCGTGAATCGTTCTTGGTACGGGTCGCGTACTGAATATTGTTGTCGGTTCGGATCGCCGAAAATTGTAATTTTTTCCCGCGACGGTGCTTAATTAGGGCATATTGGCGCGCTGGCCGTTTCGGGTTCACCTACTTTCGGAACACGACAACGAAACGGTAATATTTCTAAATCGTACAACCGACCCGTATATTTCTAAGAGAAAATGTGCCCACTCGAAGAACGTCGTTAATAACACGGCAGGCATCCCCGTACGTTTTAGGTACATTTATTACCGGCGTCCCCGAATCGTTTTTAGCTTATTCGAAGCGCGCGTGACTTGCTTAATAGAGCCGCCCAATTACGCGACGAAATAAGTAAACAATTCCCCCCCCCGACCGATCCGATTTCGCGCTCTTGTTTATTATTTAAACGCGACAATTTTCGTAATTATACGCGGAGCCCGGATTTGTTGCGCCCGTAGGCTATTATTGATTTTCCATCAGCTTGTACGCGGTTTACCGTTTGTAGTGCAGTAGTAACCCGAGAGGCTTTCGAAACGTACGATTATTTCCGAAAACAAACCGAAATTATAACGGACGAAAATCTTACGGATTTAACGTCGATTTTAAACGATAATTTGTATCGAACAATTGTATTTACGTCTATCGCGCCCCGCCCACTCCTCACTCCCCCGCCGATATTTACGCGATCTTATAACTGTTATTTTCCGTGTACGGAATCACGATAACGCGACGTTCGGTATTATTTGGCGAAATCAAACGTTATTTGGTCCGTAGAGCGTAAACATCGATAACTAAATGTTTCGCGAACCGGGCGGCCTATTAATCGTCGCGTGACGAAAGCATAATCGTGTCACACGTGTAATCACGTATAAGAATCGTTACTTTGAGAATAAAAAACACCGCGAATCGTTTATTAAGTTCCGGCAATGGCATCGCTGTATAAATAACGGTTAAATGATTAATCGCCTATGGTCGGACAAACGGATAGATCGCGTTTACGATATATATATATATATATCGGAGTACGTATATAAACACATTTATCACGGTGAATTATATAAATACGTTCGGTTTAACCACAGCCGTCGTTTTCGTTTTTCATTAAACGTTTAATTCGCAATCCGGTTACGTAATACCTCGACTGGGTCGTTATTTACGGCCCAGCTTATTTTATATGTACAACATAATTAGTCGTGTTACGCGATTAACTTTAAGACGGATCCGTGATCCCGTAAAATTGAAAAAGTAAATTTCGGCACATCATTTCGTATTTATTAGTCTACCGTAAACTAGGCGCGGGTGTCCCTTTAAACTATATAGGGAAATCGTTTCTTAGAAAAGAAATGTATCGAAATTTATTACCGTTCTACGATGAAGCGAATCGAACGTATTCTCAATCCAATTGTAAAGTCGATCGATAGTACGCGTAGTAATATTCGTTACACGAATTACGTCGAAAAACGGCTATTTTGTTTTCGTCGAAAACACATTAAACAATCGTTGGTTAAATATTTCCGACACATAACGAACCGTGTAATCGCGTTACCGTAATTAGTATTCAAATGAGGATATCGCGGTCGATTGTCGGCCATGTTTTACGTATTATGCGTATAAACACGGCGACCGTTGAAGTAAATATAGAAGACGTTATATATCACGAGGTAAATTAATTAGAAAAAACCGTACGCCGATTGTTACATTGAGCGTCGCTTTAATTTAACGTCGATTGTTGTACGTACCTGGCGCTTCTATTCACGGTGAATACGTCGACGATTCGGCGATCTAAAAAAAAAAAAATAATAAAATGAATTCGTTTCGAGGTAGAATTTTTTATTCGTAAATTATTTTAGATACGCGTTAAACGCCTGTTCGATATATATATACTATTCGACAATACCTCGAGAGTAATTTTTTTTTTTATTCGCTCACGTTATCGTAACGTTAATAATTATAATAGTGTCCGAAACGTTCGTACGTTTTCGACGCACGTTATTCACCTGAAACAATCACGGCCAAAATGGAAAACGTAACATATTTGAATACAACGTGCGAATTGTTGTTATGTAGCGATTGGATTTTATCAAATGAACGTGTAGCGCCGCGTGACGGATTATCGAATAAGGAAAGTGTTTCGTACGTTCGATAACAGCAGTTCTACGGTACGTTTAGAAATAAAAAAAAATTACCCGACGGATAAATGAAACCGTGAAAAGTTCTCGCGGAACTCTCGGTGTACAAACGGTTTTACGCCGAATTTAACATTAAATAAAACTGCGTTCGTACTCTTCCGTGATCCTTGTCTACGCGAGTCCTACGTTGGTTTAAGGAACTTTATCCTCGAGGCGGCCTTAATTAAAAAAAAAAAAAAAACTAAACGCGCCGTTGTACGTTATTAAAAACGATATACCCCTTCGGTCGGAACGTTATTTCCGAAAATATTATTAATACCGTCGCCGTTTAAATTTCGTTTAATTTATGTAAATATCAAAAAGATTATTAAAATTCTTTTGGACGACGGAAAGAAAGGTAACGTTCTAACAAAAGGGATAATACGCATTCGAAATATTTATTATACGGCAGTAGCGTTATTAATTTTAAAATACGCACCCTTTTACTACGACGTTTTAGTTACGATAACTTAACGCCAGTGTTCATTTTTTTTTTTACTTTCCATAAATGAGGTTCATACGGGCATTTCTTTTTCCCTTTGATCGTTCGACGGTATTATAACGGAAATATTACGTTATGTATATGTTTAAAGCGCGCCGTTTTTAGTCGACGTCACGTGGGGTGATAATTAGATTTTACGTTTCGCGTATACGATAAAATATTTCGGAACCTCTAAGCCCGAAAAGACGGGAGCGTGAACCGCGAGAACGTTAATTACGCGAGCCGATAAATGTGAAATTGTCTCGGAAAAATGTCGGAATTATCGCGCGGGGAACGACGCTGGGATTCGATTAATTATTCGAACGCGCCGTGTCGTGATACGTTTACGGGAATTTCGGAAGGACGGTTGCCGTCGTCCGGTTCGTTTGCGCGCGACGAACGAAACACGACGGGATATTTGGCCGCGAACGTACCCGATTCGAATTTTCGAGAACGCGCGCGTATTTGAATTCGAAATCGCCCCGCCGTCGGTTTCTTCGGTAATTCGGCCAATTACGTAACGGTCGTCGGCTTGTTTCCCTTAATTCACGGCGGAGCGAAATATAATATTCGTGACGCGAAAGCTACGCCGTTTTTCTTTGTTGTTTTCGCGAACACTTTGGCGCGCGCAACGAGCGCTGGCAAAAGTTGTTTAATTATGACAAATAAACCTGAAATATAACGGTCGCTCGTCGTTTTCGTAATTATAAAAACGGTTATTTAAAACTACTCTATCCGCGCCCGCCCACCGATCGGCGGACGGAACTTTATTTACGAAACTTTTCGAGCGCTTTGTCTGCCCATTAAATGTTTCCAAGTAGAAGAGACGTAACGTCGCGGAACAAATATTATTCTCGTTCGACCCCCGGATAATTAATCACCGCCGATTATTGTTGCTTACTAAGCGTTCGTTTTTTTCGTTTTGCAGAAGACGGAATACCCGAACGGTCCGACGAAATATCTGTCGCGAATAAGCGTGAGAAATGAATTTGTTCCACACGATTCACTCTCGGTTATTACTATTTCGTATCGCTTCGTAGTTGTTAACCATAGATGTCCGTTAACGCGTTGTCGAAAGTACACCGGCGCTTTTACAATACGTAAATCGATTTCGTTTGTTTCCGTATTGGTCGTATCCGTCGATTGTAAACGCGTGAAACATAAAAAAAAATCCCCCGCACTATCCGTACGTCGACCGGTAATTAATAATATCGATAATTAATGGAGCGGGAAACGTGTTTCTATCGTAACCGTAAAACTGTACGTACACTATTTTCGTAAGAACCATTCGAGTTTCAGAAAGCGTAGTAATATCGCGCGCAATAATATCAAAATTATTATTTACGTTTTTATACGAAGATAATAAAATAACGATATAAAAACGAGTTGTATAAACTATATTTGCCCGGCAGTTTCTCGACACTTATAATAAAATTAAAGTAAATAAAAAACGAAAAACGTCCGAAGTCGTAAAAATCAGAATAAATCGCCGTGGAAAAAACGCGATATTGTCGTTCTACATTTTCGTAACTTTGTCGCGATAAATATTAAGCGTACTACACGCGCCCGAAATACACATCGTCATAGACGACCTCCGTGCGTGTTCGGGACAACTAGCCGATAATTATCGCAATTATTATTGAATCTTGCGAACGGCGTAAAGTATTTTCCTCGGACGAGAACCATCGGAACGGTTTTACGTTAGTTATTAGAATACGCGTAATAATTAATCGATTAAACGACGTTAAAAATGATACAATTATACGTGACCCACGTGTGATTTCATTTGAAAAACGCCATTACAAAACGCGTTTACTAACAATACTTGGCGACCGTAATCAATTGTTTTCTATAGATGTACGTACGGTCGCGTAATTTTCCGGGCGAATATAAAAACGAGAATATGGGTTGATAAATTATTTTCGGAACGCGTACGCGTAAATTGCGAAAACAAAAACGTTAATATTTCGTACTTCGACAGTCGCGCACGTTTTCCCCGCAATACCATACGGCTAACGTTTAACGACGCGGCCGTTTCGAATAATACGTCGCGCTCGGGGCCGTTTGTACGTAAATATTTATTATATTTTATAAAACGGCCCGAAACACGCGAAATATATAAATAATAAACGACGATTAGTTTCGACGGAATTTTCATTCGAAGTTTCAAATGGACACGTACCCCCGTGCTCGGGCCTTGGCGACAACAACAAATCGCCAGTTAAGGTGAAACGGTCAAGGTATTTTCACGTACGTTTATCGAACGGTTTCGCGTTTCAATAAAATCGTCGATACTATTCGCGTACACGGCAACCGACGTACGGAGGAAACAAAAAAACGGTTTTACGAAGTATCGTGCAACGCGTCAAATATATTCGTATTCCGTAACCGCCGAAAAAATTATCGCGTATAGTTGTCGGTGACGCGCGCGCGATCGTTTGTTTTTTCGCCCTTTTTCCATCCCGGTACGTATAACACGCCAAACAGTAACGCCACATTCGACGATCGGTTTAAATATTTCGAAAACTACGCGGGTCCGTTAAATATTTTTACGTTCCCGGATCGATAATCGTTTACTTCGTACCGGAATATTACGTACGAACCGGCAGTGTAAACGTCCGATAAACGTTTTAATCGTAAAAGCGAATTCGCGAAATTCGCGAAGACGTTCTATTGTCCCGACATCTATCGTTTTCGATCGTTCACGCTAATTTTCGACGACGATTGATTCCTCGATAATTTTTTTTTTCTAATTCGTTCGTCGCGTCCGTCTTTTTGATCTATACGCTTTGCATAACTTAACGTACCTTGAAAGTTATGGTAATTTATACGCGTTTTTTTTAATACGTTTCCTTCGCGACGCCGTAATTACTGTCGAATATTATTTACGAATTTCAACAAAGAAATTTACTTTATACGAAAAATTTGCGTAGTACGTTATATATATATTTGGATTTATAATCGTTCATATTCGCGGATTGAATTTGAAAAAGAAACTATCGTTATGATTTACAATCAAACCGTGTAAGCGTTACTCGAATTCAAAATACGGTTAAATCATTTACATTTCGCGTGTTTAAGATTAATTACGAATTTTAAATTTCACCTTTGTACGAACAAGTTTCGCGCGTGTTCATAATTTCTCTATCGATCCGCGGCTTTTTCATTAACATTAACGGCGACGGACGAAACGCGCGAAACGTTTAAATCGTTTAAAAGTTAACGAAATTGTGAAATTCGCGCTCCGCGATAAATATTCGCGATCAAATCGTTATGTGTAAAGCGGGACGCGATTTTGTTTTTTTTTTTAAATTCGAAATATTAAAATATTAGGTCGAAAAAAAGGCGACCATATTTTCACGGTTCAACTCGTGCATAATGTGAAACTCGGAATACTTATTGTTGTCTATTTTCGAGTTGAAAACACTCCGGTACGGTATAATTTTTAATTAAAAATGAATACGCGGCGGTACGGAGCGCCAAAAATGATATGCCCTGGGAACAGGTTGGCCCCTTTCGAAAGGGTTCAGAAAAAATTCTTTACTACCTAATTGGCCGATATTACTCGAACGTATTATAATACTGCGAGCGAAATAGAATCAAAGGTAGACATTTAACGATACGAGGAACGATTAAAACGTTCTAAATAGTATCTTTTCCTGTTTAACGAATATCGAATTTATCGATTACGTATTTTAGTTTTTATATTATATAATAATATATACTCAATTTCGTCTAACGATCGCGTTAATAAACAATTAGTTTCGTATCGTTGTTTAAGAATAGGACGTTTCCGGAGAGATGATTCCGTTATCGATATGCCGGATTCGTTGGCGCCAGTATGTTTGTTACCGGTTTCAGTAACTACGTCGTTTCCGAACGCTTATTCGAATATACCGGGCGGTAATTCCGCTTTTATTCGGAGAACGAATCCGTACCGGAATTATTCGCGAAAACGGCGAATAATGCGTTAAGGACCGCGAACGGGTTCCACGTCGTAGTTATTTCGCGACACTCGAGCGCGCACACTCCCGCCGTATTCGTTCGCGGCGTCGGCCGTTCGGCGGAAATAATAATATCCTATTGTACGGCGCGCTTCGCCGTAATAGTTTACGCGTCCCGATATTCGTCCCGACGGGCGACGTAGAGTATTTCGCCGTTCCTCGTCCTCGCCCGTACGAAACACGCGCACAATACACAATCCGCCGTCGTAATATCGCGTTTCAATAACGGACGATTTCGCGAAATCCGACAACGCGTACGCGAATTCCCGACGTCGTCGCGATTGTCCCACCGACAATCCGCGTGGCGGGCGTATTTACGTTCCTTGCGCGCGAAACAATACGTTTTCGGTTTTTTCCGAAAAGAACGGGGGCGGTATCGTCTCGTTTAGCTTTATCGGCGTTATTCGCGAAACGTTCGTCTGCGCTCGTATCCCGCGCGGGACAAACGCTTCGGACCCGTCCGGAGCACGGCGGATAGAAATCCGCGCGAACAAACGACCGTAATACGTACGACGTTATCGCGCGGATTACGGGACGGCTGAAGCGGTCGCGGAATAATCGGCACGAAGTAATTACGGCGAATCGGTTACGTTTCGTCCGGCACCGCCGTACACGACGATAAACACAAAAGCGAAATAGGACTCGAGCAATTGAACTGTAGGAGATGTCGTGTTTTGATAAAGAGAATTTCTTTTTACCTTCTTTAAACCGTTTTGAGGCCGCTAAACGGGACGGATCCGTTTTACGTATCGCGTTCGTAACGTCGACGAGTTTATTTATCGATCGTCGAATGAACGTAATTAGGGGCGCGGCGTGAGTAAAGTCCGGAGGAAATCGTTAACGGAACGCAATTCGTGACGGTGAACGAACGTGACGCGTAATCGATAGAAGAACCGGTCGGATTAACATTGTTGCGTCCGAACATTTCGGAGCGCGGTTTATTTACAGAGTGCCATTTGGGGGCAACGTCCGATGGTCAAATAGATAAACGACGCGTCGGCCGGAAATAAATATTGCGCTTTATCCGCGGCTAACGGAGCGCGGGAAGAAGGACGCGCGTCGATGAACAATAACGTTAAGGAAAGTAAATAATCCCGAAATAACGTTTTTTTTGTTCGCCGTCGATATTGAAATAATATCGCCGAATTCCGAGACACGCCCACGGAGCCGGCATAAATATGTAGCGTAATAATAATAGCGTGTCGGACAAATAAACGTTTAAATGTTTTGAAATTCTCGATTTCGCGACCGTAATATATTTTCGAATACTCAATATACGCGTCCGAGCGTTAACGTTTATTATTTCTAAGGTTTTTTCCCGTCGCGTAATTAATACGTTCGCGTTTTCGTTCGAATTACAAAAGAACGCGAATACAAATAGACACGGGAATCAGCGTATAAGACACGGTCGACGTATTTTATTTAAATTTTTCGTCGTTTTTCCAAACAATAGCGTTTAATTAAAATAATTCATTTCGCCGTCGTCGAAAAAAAAAAGCGAACAAGATTACAATTCACTCGCGGCTATCGAAATCCAATCAATTTTAAAAGTTAACATCGATTTGTTTGTTTAGATGTTCATTTCGACACAACAGACACGTTTACGTTGGTTTTATTCCTCGGAATATGTACCGATCGGTTGTACGTTTACGTTCGTAAAAGAGATATATCGTCGAATACGCCGTTTTCAATTTAACCGTTACTGTCGGTTGAGACAAAGCGTTTAAAAACAACGATTAATATTCGGCAATTTTTCGAGCCGTTATTGCACTCCACGGACGAACGACGTGCCGCGAATGGGTATTTAAATTTTACGTAGCGAGCGTAATTCGCCCGTCGATTTTCGGGAGATCAGTAAACGCTTTAGGAAAGCCAAAACAATCGATACTTAATGGAACGCGAAACGGTTTCGTAGGCGCGCAAAACGAAAGCTACAATCGCCCGGTGCTTTAGGCTCGGAAATTCTACTCGAATAATCGGTAACGCCGATACACTCGCCCACGGTCGATCAAACTTCAAACCGAATACGCAGCTGTTTCGTTTTTAATCGAAATTACGATTCGTCATTAAACGAAATCGGATTATCGCGGTGTAATCATCGAGCGGTAAATTATCGCGTGTTTTCGCGAAGGCGACATTATCGATCCTATCCGTATTCGCGTCCGGCTACGAATTCGTAAATTAGCGCTTAATCGGCCGTGATTTTCCGTAGGTAAATCGCGCGGGGACGTAAACGGCCCAATCGTGACGGTGACGGATATCCGCGAATATTATTAGGCGTTTTCTTCGGAAACGTCGGATTCTACCGAATCGTTGATTTCGAAACGAATCCGATTTCGTTCGACAAATCATCTCGCGCGTATACTAAACGTACCGGTTTATTTACGGGATTATCGTCAAAATTGTAGAAATTATTTTTACAATTTCGAAACGGCACGTAAACGAAATATTTGATCCGACGTACGTTTTCTCGTACGTGTGACGTCACGTTACGAATTTCGATATATTTATACGGACGAGAATAACACGACGAATTAAGGAATATTATGAACGAAACGAAATAAACGTTACGCATAGATTTACAGGCCCGAACAGTTGTTCGATTTAATGTTCCGTATACATCGTTTAGTTTTAGTGAAAAGCGTAATAACGAATAAATTCGCGCGACGATTAATAGATCGCGAGCCCGAAATCACGACCGTACGTTTATATTCAACCAAAACGATTGTCGTCCGAACGAGAAAAATGGTGACCACGCGCGTTTTTGCTGGTTCGTAAAAATATCGACGAAAGCCGAACGTTCGGGGCGATTAATCCGTTTAACTTTAATTAGACGGCGAGAGAATTCGTACACTTGTCCGCAATTACCCGGCGGACGATTTTTAGTGCCGCGAATATTGGGCGAATTCTCGTTGTCGTCGGGTAAAAAAAAAACCGAGCGAAACGACACTCGTCGTTATACTAACGGACAACGGGCGTCCGCGGAAAACGTCCGTAACTAAAAATTACTAAAATTCCGAAAATTACCGTCCGTATTGTCGAGGACGAACATTATGGGTAACGATTATAGGGTTTTTCTCTCGGCAATTTTACGCCGATCTCGTTTCAATATCGACGAATCATATTTTATGCGGTTTTTAATGAAATGTCGTTTTTAATCGAAAACTGTCCTTAGGGCGTGCGCCCCGCCAACGACAAAAACGAATTATTACGAAAATCGACACGCGATTTATGTATTTCGCGGACATTACGGTACGTTCGTAAATCGTCTTGTTCTAGACGTGCCATTTATTCGTTAAACGAACCGGCGCGTATTTTCGGACACGTCATCGTCGCGACCCGAAGGAAAGTAAATTACGTTCGACGACCGCGACGCCGTCGCCGAAAGTTTTTATTGAAAAGCGAATCGATAATCGTCGAACGGAATTTCGTTTTAAAATAAACAGTTTTCCGACGGACGTCCAGGTTCGGCGAGAGCTCGTCGATTTCGAATAACGATATATGTATAAACGGATTCGCCGTCGTTAATCTACGCGTGTCTACAGCGCTTGTTCCCGTTCGTCGGCCCGGTACGTAATTTCGAAAACAATAGTTCCGACACGGATCCGGTATTTACGAAACGAGGGCGTTTCCGAGTATTCGTTCCGATATTCGAATCGTCGTCGTCTCCGTACGTATTAAAAAGTCGTACGTCGACCGTACGCTATTTACTAGGACGCTCGCCGATTTTTCGTACGCACATTTTTTTGCCGTTTTCGTGTGTGTGTCACTATTTGTGAGTGTCCTTAACGAAACGCCCAAATGTCCAACGCGATGTCGACAACCGTGTACCGTATCCAATTATATAGTACGATTGTTCGTCATCTACGATTACAATATAAAAACCGAATCGTTTTACCGCCTTTTTTATACTTTCGATAGAAAATACCCGATCGTGTCGTTTATACTAAATATTTACGGTTTACGTTACCAAATTTCTAAGTTTTCTACGAGAAAACCGGCGTACGAAAAATTCAAATTTTAAAAGTACTCCGTCGCAAACGGCCCTCCACACGTTTTCAACCTTATTTCGTACACCTCTTGAACAACGCAAATCCTCTTGTTGCCAATTTATTCAACGTTACACTATCTGAAAATCCAACAAGAAGGCTCAAGCGCCAATCGCTTTAGATACTTTTTAAATTAGGACTTGCTCGCGATTTTATGTAAATAAAAAACCACCGCCGAAGTGCCGTCGCTAAGTGGCCTCTTTCACAAGCGTTCACGTAAACATCTAAGTAATTCACTTCGATTTATCGTACCGAATCTGATACGGATTGTCAAATAAAAAAAAAATTTCTACGCAAAGGCGGCTTTACTATAACTGGCGCTACGATAAATTGCCGTGTACGTACTAAACATCCGATACCCCTCCGTGGGTATGGTTACTGGTTAAAGTGGATCACTTAGTCGCGTAAATTGGCGATTCGTCTTTGTTATTAAGATCGTCGTCTATGTATAAGTTGACGGTTCGTTCCTTAAAAGTGTTTCGAACAACGCGAACGTTTACGAAATTGTTTGAAACGTCGTCGCCGCGAATTTACGCGACGTTGTGCCGAATCGCCGGTACGTGAAATACGGAAAATTGACGTTTTTTCGCTTACGGAAACCGTCCAAAATATTCGACAATCGCGTACCGTCCACTGTTAGCGCGCGATTTACTAGGGGAACGCGGGCGTTTAACGCGTTGTTTAATACGTTTAACGTAGACGTTCGTGAAACGCCGAACGTTCGTATATACGAAATACGAAACGAAGCGTCGACTGGTTTTCGCGCGTTTTGGACACTCGAGCAATATTGACGCACGCGTAGGAAACCGCGGCCGGTGACGTTTTCGACGCCGGATGTTATCGGCCGCGAAACGAATAAAAATCGGATAAAAATCGCAATCGCGGTGATTGGCGACGTTTTCGCGCGTCGCCGTCGTGACGATTAGCTCCCGAACTATTTAATCGCTCGTACGGGACACCGTCGATGGGTCGCGGCGGCACGCTTCGGATATTAGGCCAGTACGCCCGTCGTACACGCTAAGGCGGCACTCCTTTGGACGAACGGAACAACGGCGTACATTACGAATCGTTCTTATGGTAATACCGTTCCGATCAAACGTCGAACCATATTTGGGCGAGGGGGCGCGCGTTAATTCTCGCTTTATTATCCGCTCGTTCCGTCGGTCGGACAAACGAATTACGGACGGTTCGGGTTCGTTTTTTTCCGTACGAATATCGTCGTCGCGCAATTTCGCTATGCTCTACGGTCGATATACGAATTTCGATACGTTCTTTTCGGACGATTTCTTACGATTTCCGAGGACGGCGATTGCGGTACGTATTACGAAAAACCGTTTGCGGTCGATACAAACGTTTGCGCAACGTTTTTCACGCGAAATATTATTGTTTTTACGTTATTCGGCCTACGTCGGGTGTACGGATGGGAAAAGGCGTTCTTCGAGCGCCGACTTTTCAATTACAAACTGGCGAATTATATAACCGGACGTTTTCGGTCGTGTTGTTTAACGTACGTTCGCGTGTAAAACGCCGTCTATTCTCTACGACGTCGAGTTTTTAGAATTTCGATCATTTCCGGCAAGACGCCTAACCGTCCACCGTATACTAAATAGTTCGACGAATTTACGCGGCAATTTAATTCTGTACGTTATAAAACGGTTTGACGACGTGAATTCGACGTGTTCAAACAAACGTTGTAATTTCCGCGTTCGCAAACTTCGTTACGCGTGTTTCGATACGGATACTCGATATTATAATAATAGACGCGCCCGAGAAAAAACTGTTTTACGTTACGCGACCTTAATACAGTACGAGCGGTGACGCCGTGGCGAGACACAAGAGACGTGATATGCGATGGGTATGTATTTTCGTCGAGAATCACGATCGGCTTTATATTCCACGCAAAACGGGAACGCGTTGTTTTTTTTTTCAAATCTCAATCCCGGCGGGTAGACACGGACCGTGCGATTTTTTCATTATATTGTCGATTTTTCAAAAGGAAAATTCCCTACGGAGGAAAATCCTTTTCGTTCCGCTTTTATTTTGCGAGTATTTTTTCGAGAACTCGTCCGCGTACCTATTTCCCTTCGAATAATAAAAGCAATACCGTTTTTAACTCTATTACGAGCGCGTTGTTACGAATATTTTCGAATTATCCGTGCGTTATGACACCGTCGGCGATAAATGTTAATAAACGGTTAAACGAAATGTACGCTACATGTCACTCGTCTTCAATTTATTATTGCCCGCGACGTTGAAAACGCGTATTAGACTTTTCCTAACAAATTTGCTATCGCTCCGTAGTACCAAACTGTAAATTGCTTTTCGTCATCTCCGTAACTTTTTATCCGAAACACCCGGCGTCGTTTTTTATTTTTTTTTTTTTAGTCGAATTATGTTTAAAAATGATTTTACACAGTAACAGTATTTTACACTGTTTTCGTTTCCTTCCGTTTTCGGTCAGGACGTACCCGCGGACGTATTTCGGTAAAATAATATATTTAAAAAAAAAAAAAACACGTTATTTTCGTATAAAATTCGCGCGTAATATTTCGATCGTCGATTCGGACGAGCGATTATAATATTTTTTATTATTCCGTTTATAAGTAGACGATCGTAGCGCGTTCATTTTACAATTACGAGCGAATTGACGGCGTGAATTCAATTCCAGCGTAAATTTATACGTAAAAAACCGATAGGTTAGTGACGGGAAAAAAATATTCGCGTTTCATCGTTGAAAACCAATTTAAATATCGAACCGCGTGGTTTCTAAACGGAAAACACGACCTCCGCGTGCATATGTAACGTTATTAATACGGACGAAGACGGATTTTCGAATTAGTTTTTTTATATCTCGTTTCACCGAACGAATACAAATGTTCTACGTTCGTCGGTAAAATTTCCTTTTTACTTGGCCGACGTATTTTATTGGAATAGCTAACGAATTTCGGCACTTTTGACGCATTTTTAATACGCCGGTAATTACTGGGTTGTCGTTAGGAATATGGCGACCGAGCGGTACGGCTGAGAATTATCCGCATTGACTTATTATTAATTCGGTACACGCAAAAGAAGTTTATCGGAATACCGACGTTCCCAATCAAAACGGCATTTTTTTTCGCCAGTCATTGTAACTACGCGACCACCACCGTGCCGCGTCGGTCGTTTAAATTATTTTCGTTTACCAGTCGACAACCAACGGCAACGCGCCGCCGTTTCGAACGTATTCGATTATACGCTACGGCGTACGTTATTCGGATCCGTTCCCGTCGGAAAAGCCGGTAGTTAATTTTTAGAAACTCTAGTCGCCTGATTAGATGGCTCGAAAACGTCGTCGACGCGTTCATTCGTACGTGAGCGCCACACGCGTATTCGATATTTCCAGCGTTGCGAATTAGTCCCGCATTCGTCGGGCAATATGTTTTTATTTAAATTTCGCCAGTGTTATACCCAATCGTCGGGTATTCGACGTGTATTTTTTTCGAGAATGGCGGATATTTTTTTCTTTCAGTCGCGGCGGGCCGATAAATATTACGCGATCGTTTTTTAAAATAATAATAAAACGACCGCGACCCCTTTCGAACGTACGTCGTCGCGAAATATCGCCTTTAGGGGTAACTTATCGGCGGGATTCAGAGCGTTGTAATTATTATCATCCGTCCCTGAATTCCGAACCGTTCGGCGAATCCGCTAGGAGGACGATGACTCGATTCGACGAATAAAACGTCGGCAATATTGTTTTATCGTTTCGGCGCTACGAATCGGATATTCGATATCTACACACACCGAGGAAAGGAATTGATATTGTGAAACGGCGTCGATCGTTTTACATCGATCGTATCGTATGGTATTCGACGGCTTACAGAAACGTTGGATTGTATATCCGGGGCGTCCCGTGTAGAACCATTGTTTCTTTTCATGCGTCATACATGATTGACGTTAATATGGAGAAGATTTTTACCGACTCAATCCTATTATATTAGGTTACATTTATATATATATATAAACATACGCGACACGGCCAACAATAATATACGGAGTATATGGGCGCCCGTGAGAATTGGAAAACGTCGGGAAAACGGACGGATTAGGCGACGATATACGTACGGGAGGGGGCCCCCCGTTGGAGTGGAAAAAACGTAATTCGAGTGTACCCACCTTATTCGTCCGGGAAATTCGCCGCCGTCCGATACGAACGCCTGTAAAAAAAAAAAAAAAAAACAAAACCGATTATATTAATATTTCGACATTTCCGGATATTCTCATCGAACGGACGTACCCGTTTCGTTCGCCGAATTCACACTTTATAAGGACAAAACGCGCGCGAATATTTCCGTTATAAATTACGAAAGAATACGGCCGTGACGTTACATACGATTCGTTCAACTAGATAAATGTACGCGACCCGTGGTCCCGAACGGGCCGCGCCGAGAATACCGCACTAAGGAAATAACGTAACGTACCTGACGACGTGATATCGATAAAAATTTACGGCGTGTTTTTTTCCCCGCCCGTCGCTGGGAAAACGGTCGTACGTTCGCGCCCCCACACGATTTTCGATAAGCTTTTTCGTGTCGCCGTTTCGGAATTGTCGCCACTAAAAACCGCCGCCGCGTGGCTTCGGCGCGTAAATCGTCTCAGCGGCAACGCCACCGGATCAACGCGTAATAACGGACGTACGGAGATGACGCGCGTGTTTAAACAACAGCACCGTCGCCTGTGCGTTTTACGAAAATCGAACAACAACCGTTAGCTAACCGGGTCGGACACCGGAATCGAATTTCGAAAACGGTACGACGACTTAAAAGTGGTAAATATATATTTCGTTAGCTATGTATGCACGAGCTACAATTTCGATATAGGCCGGGGGTGTGCCGTGCCGAAACGTTATTAAGAACGCTAATTCGCGACGTAAATTATTGTTTTCGTCGCGAACCGAAACGAATATCGCGCGAAATATATGTGTGGGCGGACGTGTGGGTGTGTTTAGGCGCGCGCGTAACGACGACTTTTTGGATATGGTTCGGCAATTATGCGGATCGACCGGCGCGTGTTTTCGCGATTATCGCCGTACGGCTTTACGAAGACGATTATTATAATTGAGCGCCGGCGGCGTGACGACGGAAGGAAAGAACAAACGTAATATTACGCGGCCGTTAACGGCGGCGTCGATTGTTCGGAACTATTGCGCGCCGCCGTGAACTCGGCTACAGTCACGGGCACTAGGTATGTGATTATAGCGCGACCCGTGGACAATTCTCTTCGGGGTTTTCGTAAATGTTCGCGTAAGTTTAAGAAAAAAATAATACCGTCGGGTATATATTTCACTATTTAGTAACCGACGTGCGTTTAAACACGGTCGCCATTGTATCGAAGTATTTTTTTTAAACCGTAAAAAACACGTTTTCGTTATTATTTTAAACGACCACAGAAGCCACGAAACAATGGAACGTCAAACTAAGCGACTACAGTGTGTGTGTCCCGGCATCGTGGACTATATTGGATCGTCTACGATAATTGAACCGTCGTTAGACGCGGCGCTAGGTAATTGTCGGATCGAACGCGCCTTGGACCGGATTGATCGCGTTACCGCGGTTAGGCGTGTCGGCGTTCAACCCGGCAAATTCGCCCGTCGTCGGAGACGGGCGACGACGCGAACGACGATCGCGCGTTAATATCGTTCGCCCGGTCGTTCGTTATTTCCGTAACACGTCGGGCGAACCATTTCCGTCGTAGAATCGACGCGCGTCATACGAACTGCTCGTACGGTACCGCGCGGAACGTCGGGCCCACGTCCGATCCGAATTCGACAACCGACACACGTTCCAATCGCGGCGTTCGTAATGTAATCGCTCGAATTAACCCGCCAAGACGAACTACGACGTAAATGACGTCTAATCGACCCGCGATTGTTTCGGTCCAGTAATTACGTGACCGTTACTGACCGAATATATATATATATATTCGAGTAGACGAAGATCGAAAAATTCGATGCGTGATCCATACGGCTCGATCGATACACGGCGCTCTGAATAGTCAATGTTGGTACAATCGCGTACTGCGCCATGTACGCCGTGTCGTGTTTCGTTTATAACATTCGCTCGGAAACTATTCGTTAACCCCTTGAAAACAACGTACGAGTTCGTTTACGGCGATTGTCACGTTGAAAAGTGTATCCGGTTTTTATCGATACCTGTCCGCTAAATCTGTCGCGTATGTTTCGGGACTATATTTGACCAGTGGCGGTAAAACGTTTCGCCCGCCGAAACACGAAACCGACGTTTCGTTTACGTGTATTGTAGAGGGTGAATGTTTTCTTTTCGTTCCGCGCGCGCTCTTTATTATTTAGAATGTAAAAACGTCCCGATTGGTCGGTTTTCCGTTTTTCGATTTAATAATTTATACCTCGTGTACCGAGTAAAACTACGTAATTGGAGGACTCAAAAGTTAGGTTATCACGTCGCGCACATAGACCTTTTACGGAAATAATCGTTTCATTCATACGAACCGGAGCGAACGTTTAAACGTTACATATAAAGTCCGTTTGATTTCCGGTAATACTTTGCGTATTACGTCGCGCGCGCAATATCGGATTTTCACCGTCGTATCGCGAAAAAACCGCCGGGCCCCGAACGTAATCAACCGGGTCCGTTAAAAAATATTCCGTTTACGCGAAAACAAATATATGAATTATTCAAATTCGATTATTGTCGTTCGCGTTTTCCGAACAAAGGTATTACACGTTTTCGGGTGAAAATAAACGAGAAAAGGTTTCCGCGTAAGGACACCGGCGAAATCGATCTACATAATTTTAAAAACGTAATTTACCGCGCCGTAGCGCCGCGTTCGCAAAATAATTTCATAAACACCCGAGGGGGCGTCTCGAAATTTAATTAAACAATATCGCGGTCATAGCTACGGGCCCGAGACGTGAAAACCCATTCGTCCGTTAGCCGCATTAATCAAATCACGGAAATCGGTCACGACTTACGAGCCTCAATTGGCGTAATATGTTACGCGAGGAAGTTTGTGCGTGCGTGCTTCGAGGGTCGACGGGGATACCGGTCAATGTCCGGTCCGCGTACGCCAACGAACGGGCGTCGCGCGTATCGGGAGGTAATTTTTCTTGCGTTAGCGATTTCTCACACGGACAAAGTAGTTAGGCAAACACGTCACAACCGCCGCGCCCGTTCGTGTTTCATTTAATTCGTTTCTTCCCCGTCCGTTCCCACTTTGCCGAAATAATTAATTTATATTCCGAACGGACCGGAAAATCTATTAGGTGTATTACGGCGTCGTTATTTTGCCGTCGTAATCGTTTGTTTTTTTTGTTTTTCGGTTTTTCGTAATCCGTCCGTTAATGTGTTTTTAGGCGCGCGCGTTTTTTCCAATAGTTCGCGGTTTCCCGTTTAAATTACGAATATGGCCGTACAATTTGTTTTTACTGAATTTTATACGTTTTCGTCGGAAAAAAATAATTAAAAACCGCCGCGAAGACCGAAACGGTTTTAAATAAAATAACGTCGACTCGATAGCGTTTTATACGGGAAGCGGTTTCAACGCGAATTCACTTTCCACCCCGAACGTTTCCGACGCCAACCGTATCGTTTTTCAATTTGTCCCAACTGACGTAAATTAGGGTCACCGACAAATCAGTTACGCGAACATTTTTTCGTAATTAAAAAAGTCGATCACGAACGTCGAGGTTATCGCGTTGAGAACTACGTCTTGGCGTATTTAAGTACCACGCGATTTCTCGGCGAATTACTATGTTCGTTATTTCGCGGAACATCGTCGTTACGTTTAGACGGACGTTCGTCGTTAATATACACATATATTCGTTCCTTAAATCGCCGAAAACTAAATAAACCGTTAATAACGACGCGAGTACGTAAGCGATTTTCGAAAACATATTCTATAAATTGCAACGGTCAATGGATAAGGTAAAATATTCGCGCGACCGTCTATTTTCTTATTCGCTGTACTCGATATTAAATAGTTTCCGGTACGTTTCGTATTAATAAAAAATTACGACTAAAAATTTGATATCTTCCGAAGTCGTCCACATGACGTCCACCGTAATCAAAATACCTACGATATAAGCGAATAATTTATTAACGTATACGTAGACCGTTTTTGTCTAGTAACGTTTTCAGAAGTTCAGGGGGCGTACGCTTCGAATATTGATTACGTTACTTAATATACAACCGTTTCGTGATTGGCGGTCGCGTCTCATTCTGAAGAACACACGGCCGTCGGCCAAAAACGACGACGACTTTTTTGTACGCGGACAACCGAAAAAGCGTATTTTCGAAAATTACTTCGCCGATCCCGTACCGGGTCGGTAGCCGCCGAAACAGCGACCTTAACGCGCACGCAACTTATATATATATATATTCTTTTTTGTCGAGCGTTTTTAAAGGGACGCCGGTATTTGTCCCCGGGTCAATATTATTATTACGCGCCCGGTACCGTTATTGCGTACCGAATCGCGTCACCGGCCGCGTGTACGCGCCCAACAACCACCGCCCGGCCCATTGATCAACGCGACGCGCGCCCGGTAATATTTATCGCGTACGCGGTTTTCGTTTTTCGGTTTACGGCGCGGAAGACGCCCCCGTAAACCGATCGAACGCTCCGGCACCCACGCGATCCACATTCGCGTGACGTGGTGCACGCACGGCCGAATGCTCGTTATTGGCGTCGCCTGATTTCCCGTAATGTCCGAACGACGATCCACCGTAGGTCGTCCGGAATTGCCGGCGTTGCACTGGTTTCCGAATAAACGAATTCATAACGGACGAACGTTCAAATCCGAAAATAGGCGCTCCGAAACGGACCTTTTTTTCGTTTCGGCCGATAAATTCCAATTCGTCTCGTTACGTACAACGATTATTAGCCGATTTTGTCATTCGGACGCGTCGAATTACGCGCAGCGTTCGATTTCACGAGTGTACAGTTATGACGCGCGTACCACGAAAATTTCGTCGAAAGAACGTCGGCAGAGTGTTTATTTACGTGACGTCGATTCACGAAGTGGAGCCAATTACTATTGTCATTTCCGACGGGCGACGAACAAAACCGGGAAAACGCTCGTTATTTTGTTTTTCGAGTGTAACGAGACCTATAGGGAATAATGAACGTCGCGGACGTTCTTATAATTCAGTCGTCTTCGCGCGGCCCGAAGAAATTTATTTTTGGCCCGTTCCATTTTTCGCTTACGCGCGTTCCTCTCGTTTATTGGCCAGTTCGGATTACTACACTTATTCGATTATACGCGCAGCCGTCTCTTGTTTCTCAATAAAATCGATTGTCGTCAATTCGTATTTATTTATAAGCGAACGTATATTTTACTTTTTTTTTATCGGAACGGAATTTTATTACGTTCGTAAAAATTCATTTTTACCACTATATAGGCCACCGCCGACTTCCAATACATTTTTCCGAACATTTTTTTCCGTCCGTCTCGCCGCTATATAATATTTTAGAAATGTATTCGGTAATTTATTCCGAATTCTATTGTAAATTACCACCGCTCGGCGTTCGCCGAAATTATAACAACACGCTCGTCCATTTTTCCAAATTTATTTCGTTCGGTTATTCCGCGTTCGAGTTCGTTGAGTTTATCAAGAACCAGCCGCGGGATCTAGGTCATATTCGAATTATCGCCGAAACGACCAAATTAAAAAAAAATTCGACGTTTCGACGCGTTTAAATCGTTGATAATATAATAATCGCGGCCTCCGGGTGTTTTCAAACGAACGTGCGATACACGATCAATTTAATACGCGAATTTCACGCGACGAACTTTGTTACCGACATTTTCGTATCGACAATGCCAACCGCCCGCCGAATAATCAATATCCTTGTTGTAACCGATCCTTTTTGGCTGTAACGTTTTTTAGAGAAAATCGAAAATGAATAACGGCTATCTTGTTCCATACGTTTTTTTCGAAATAATATTCACCGAAAAGCGCGTATGAATCCGGGAAAAAAATTGTAACGTATTCGACCGAAATAACCTAGTAAACGAGAATAAATTACCGGGAATGGTGTTACGCGAAAAAAAAAACAACGACAAAACGCAATTTGCGAATAATATTATTCGGGCAAACGCAATTTTGTATATTAATTTTCCGAAAAATATAATCCGGTAGAAACGACGCCCGGGAAAATACTTCTCCGAAACAATCAGAAAGGATGGCGCTGATAAGGTATTGCGTAAAAGACGCTGGAGAATATATCTCGGGCATCGAAACTTCCAAACGAAATTTCACGAAAATGCTAAAATGTTCAACAGGTAAATGTTTATTAAATATATATATTACGGATCCGTAAGTTCTCTCCCGAAACACAGTTTCGATTTTCGGGATCCGGCGAAATTTCCATACTCGACCTGACGAAACGACGTGCCGGTATTTTCGCCCGACGTTTCCCCCACCATAATACGTGTTCCCGAAACGAAAATCCTTTCTCGGCAAAGTTATTTACCGCCGGCCCCTTGTATGTCTCGAACGCCGGTACGTATAACGACGTACGCGTCGTTCTGATCGTAATCCGTTAACGAACCGCCGCGGTAATTATTACTATACGTTCGTTCGCCAAATACGCGCGACGGTCGGTTTTCACGGTCGTATAATCGCGCGCGTTGTTCGAACGCTCGGAAGGGGCCATTATTACGCTACGAAACGCAATCACGTGGAACGTTTGATTTCGTTATATCGTCTCAGTGTACTTATCGGTTTGCTCGTAAATCACCGATCGAAACGCGACACCGCAATTTTCGTCTCGTTCGTCGTTTCATATTTTACGTTCCGGTTTTCTCTCTCATTTCCGCTGTACGGTCCAACAACGTGCCGCCACCGAACATATCTGCACCCGAACTCGTCGTATCATACGCGGCTCCTGACGGCGCAGTATTCGAATAGACGCCTACGAAGTTTTCTTTATATTTATTACCCGAAAATCTTTTCGTCCGGTTTTGTCGTCCAAGATAGCTGGCACGACGAATCGAACGAAATACGAACGTCGTCTTTTAAACCATTACCTCCACCCCGTGAGCGTTTCGTTTTAATCGAAAACACACATTATTCGTTAAATATCGACGAACGTAAAGCCTATTAACTGACGTTTCTATAATATTCGAAAAGAATATCGAGAGGATTATATCCGTTCGGTATAGACCATTTCTGTGTACCAAATCGTCGGCTGGTTCGGTAAATACCGAACGTTTTGCACATTGTCCCGCCGTGGAAACGTAAATATTTACGCGTCGCGTATTTTTTTTAGTAATTCGATTTGCCGTAATAGTTTAATTAATCCCGTTAACATTTTCGCGCGAAAAATAATCGTAATTATGTTTTAGTTCCGCGTTCGTTGAAATAATACATCGGGGATATATTAGCGGAAAATCGACAGAACGAGAGCAATTTAAAAGGGAAAAAATAACAAAAACGAATACGAAATATTCCAGTATACGAATTTGAAATAAACGGACGATTAAATATTTGTCGTAAGTTTTATTCCGAACCTCTCGCGAGATTACACGTACGTAATCACTGGGCAAGGTTCAAATAATGTATACGTTGGTTTAATCGTTCGCCGTTAACGTGTCCACCGCGTAAACACCACCAGGAAGGTTAACGGACCAGGTAGTGTCGACCAATAACCGAACTCCGCGATAATATTATAGTTTCAAATTATTTTCGAAATATTCGAACTTTGGTTCGTACTAAACCGGCCGATAATCAGTGTTTATTTACACGCGGTGAAAAGGTAATAATCCGGAATTTCTTTTTAAAAATCCGAACGCGATATAAAACATTATATACACACGCCATATGCCAGGAACAATTCTATCGAATAATTCCCGCGCGCGGTAAATAAACGTAAACGCTCTTTTCGAGAACGATCGATATCGGTAATAATAGTATTAGAGTTTGTAGTTATTTCGGCGGGTTTTTTTTTTCGATATTCGTACGAACTTTTCCACAAAGTTATCTTACCGCGACCGTCCGACTTATTTTATGCGAACTGCGTATTTCGAATTTCCGTCCACTCGATACGTACAATCGCCGAGTGGAATACGAATACGGTCCACCGGCTATCGCGTATTCTTCTGTTCGGTGTGTTCGCGCGCATTGTATTTGGTACGGACGTCGAACTCCTCGAACTATTCCTCCGTAGTACAACCTTGGCCATTTTATCTAGATATTCCGTAGCGGTGTTTCTTCGAACGCGCGGCGCACGTAGACGCGTTATCGTAACTTTCAATTGAACGTTATTCTCGCGACGGTAATATTCACTTTCGTTTTCCTATTTGATTTTATTACCGCTTTACGCGACGACTGTAGAAGGAAACCCACGGATTCCGCCACTATGTTTATTTCATCACGTACGGGGCGACGAGCGACCGCGCGCGGCCCGTTATCGCGGGGAATTTTTTTTTTTATCGTTCGAAATCCCGGGCCGGCCGCGGCGTTACCGTTAGTTCGCGACGTTTGTTTTTTTTATCGAATGGCAACGAAAACTTCGCCGGTTCGCTGGAACTTGCCCGGGGAACGGCTCGGCCGTTTGTAACGACGTAAATTAAACTACTCGCCCGTTCGCTCCGAGACGAGTTCGTTATCGCGGCGTCGTTTCGACGTCGCGCTTATTACCGCGAATTCGGGGCCAACGCGTATTTCATACCCAGGTATTTACCGCGTTACCGTTACCGGGGTATCGGTCGAGTTTTAACTGCTACGTGACGACCGTTCTCGGAAACGCGTTAAACAACGTACATTTATCAGCAATATTCCGATGACAAAACGGCTGTTGTCAAACACCGCCTTTATTACGGCCGTACATACCTACGATTTCTCACGTTCAACGCCACCATATCGAACGCGATTCATATATATATATAGTTTTGGCGAGGACTTATGAGCGTCGCGTCATTACGATCGTTTATCGTGACCATTGTTTCCTCCCCCTCCGTCCGTGTCAGAAGCAGCTTTATCGCTCGTCGACCGTTGCTTAGGCGTGCGCGAGCCGTACGTTATTTGCAGCTCGTAAACTATCGTTCGGAGACCGATCGATTTTTCCTATTTCAATGATTTCGGCTAACGTTATTCGTTTTCGAAACGAACGATAATTATTAAACACAATTCGATAGTAAACGGCCGTCTACATATCCGGTATCCGTTTCGTGGATCTAAACTATTTCTGTAGGGCGTACGTGCGAACGGTCGGTATTCGAAACGTTTATAAAAGTTCTCGACCATTAAATAATATCGAATACATCCGCGACGCGGGTGCGGCGGATAAAGGATATTACGTTCGGACCGGGCGAATCGTACAAAAGTCATAATGTACGTCGCGTTTCGTGTAACGTTTTAATTAAAAAACGTCCGGCGTACGTTGTTACACGCGCGCCCATACCGCTGATCTAAACGATTAGAGCGCGAAAATAAATACGCCGATTTTCCGAAACTATTTTCCGTCCCTGTAGTTTACGTATACATTTCGAAACACAACACGCGTTCGACATTTTCCCCGAAACGCGCGAACGTAATACGTACCCGACGTTCGTACGTCCATTTTCACCCGTTACGTTACGCGTGTGCACGGGAATATTAAAAAACAAAAAGCGAATTATTCCGTCCGATAATAAAAAAATCGCTCGTACGCGCCGACCGTTCAATTCGGACTATAACGTTTATTGAACGAACGCCTAATTTATTTGCCGACACGACTGAATCGCGATTAATTCGGAATCACTTTCGAAGCTCGCACCGTGCAAACAAATCGAATACCCGCCGAATTAATTAAACGTTAGACCGTGCGCGCCCGGCGTTCGGTCGTAAAGTCAACATTTGAACAACTCCGAGTTCGGCCGAAAGCCGTGACACCGGAACCACGAACCATAAATCATCGTTTAGCTCGTATATAGGATCATTTTTTAAACGTAAATATATATATATATATATATATATTAGCGGCGTAATAAACCGGCCGAAAGTTCGTAAATAATAATTAGCCGACGTTGTCGAGGTCAATTCGTGGGCCCGCGTACAACCGTAGTCGGCGTAAACTTCAAAAATAATAACGGGACATTCGCGCTACGCGCGCGAACAACTTTTCCGAATTTCCCCGAGGCGATTACGTTGTTACGAAATACGATTAGACGTTTTTTTTTTTTCGTTTTCGTCTTACAAATATTACGTCGAAAGATATTTCGCCGTAATCCGGTACGTTTCGTTCATTCGTACGCTTTCGGAACATTCCGTAGTTTTTTACGCGTCCTTGCGTTTCGACAACAACGAAAAAACACGTGACATATTTATACGCGTATATAAATTAATTTCGAAATATCAAACGTCTCGTTTTTTAAATGCACGATATAATCGTATCTCGAGAAAAATGAAACTTTCCGCCGGTTACGTATACCCGACGGAGCGAACGGGACTTTACTCGTTTTATGCGGCCGGAACAACAAATGCAAGTCGGCAAAAATGCGTTCCGATTTTCCGTTTCTTACGTCGAAAAACCGTAGGAACCGTACCGGCGAATAGGGCGGTACTATTTATATTGGAAATTCGGAAACGTAGGTTTTGTTTCGTCGGCGAAATCCGACGTGGGCCGTAAATCGACGCGGATGTACACCGCCGCCGCCGCCCGTGTGTTTTCTTCCATTCTGTAAGTGGTATAAGTGATAATTTTCGGGTCTCGTGCGACGAAAATGGTTAGTGGCGAACGGTAATTTCGTAATATTAAATTTAATTTTGAACGTAAAAGTCGTGAAGAAGACCGCTTGTCAACCTTATTAAGTGACACACTCGAGTCCGCTACTTATTTATTTCGTACGGTTTTTAACACGAATCAACGTAACTAAAACAATACGTAGTGTAGATATAAAGGCGTAACTTAAAATAGAATTATAATTTATCGATAATCACGAATATTAGAAGTCGCGATGGTATGTTCATAGACAGATGTCAAGGTTACTAATCCGGGTAATTGCTTCTGGTGTCACTGCGTGCAGACCTTCGAAACCGTGTTTGAATTTTCTACTTGATGGTAATCTACCGCCGTATGGTTTATTGTTTGTTCACCGATTCCGCAGTCACATTTTGGGTTATCTCGGAACCCCCATTTACGTAAGGAGGTAACCGCATCGACCATGTCCTCTTGTTCGCGGTCTACCTGGCGCAACGATGAAGACTACTCCATTATTAGGGTACCGCGTAGTAGTTTGATCCAGTAAAGCTTATCCGTTTTTCGCGCCATTCCTCGGCGCTATCAAGCCCTAAATGATCAGCGAACTGGCGGGCTCCTGGATTTTAATCGCCGGTCGGGTGTTTGAACCATCGTCTGATTTTATAGTGAACGTTTGTAATCTACAGATTTCTCAACGGTTTCTGACAAGCGCGTCTTTCCTATGTGCCGCTTAAATGTTTGCCAGTGGCCGTTGTAATGGTGTAGATTTAACTGTCCCACTTATTATTCTTGGCGCTGTTACCCAACAACCCAAATCAACGTCAGTTATGAACCCTAACGACCCGAAAACAGTATTTTGGCTTTACGCGAATGTTACGGTCATCGTTCGGCCGAAACGTTCGCCGGTACGGCGTCGATATCGTACGACGATCGTTTCCGAACGAATATTTTCGCCGTCGCGTGACGATATTAACTATCGGTCGTATTGTCGAACGAACGGAAAAGTATCGTATTTTTTCAGCCGACGCAACACGCGACTGCGAACCGTATTATCATCGTATATGTGTCGTACACACACACATACACCTATGTATGTTCGACGTGTTAGTGTCGGAATATCGGCCGGTATTTTGAAAAATTACGCGACATTCCCCCAGGACGGTAACGTGGTTTTTTATAAACTGTCGTAAACGTCTTTCGCAAAATCAATAGCCCGCCTGTGTATATGGCCGTGGATCGATTAAACGAAATAACTATCGAGTTCGACGCTAATCGCTCTTCAGAAACGACGGGCGCGTCGCTACACTAATTACGTTTCGACGTGAAACAAAGCGATTACGGTTCGTCGACGGTTTTTCGGTGACGTACCGACGTGAAATTCGGTAAAAACACGTACGAAACGGTTTCTATCTAACCGGATGACTCGTGATGATTTCTATTACGGCCATACGTTTCTCTTATATTCCGATGCCGATGCGCTGTCGTTGTGTGTCCGAATACGGGTCGCGGCAAGCCCACGAAACATTTCGGGCCTCGTTTCGACCAGTTCCACTGTTGCCGAACGATTTTGTTTTTCCATTGTACGTATTCGGCCGGTTGTTCCGGTTCACTTGAACGCTTCGTGCTTCGACTAAAACCGTCGTCGGCCCGGAGCGCGATCGCCTTTGCCGGATTCGGATCGAATTCCGTTCAAAATTCATTCGGCGCCGGCTTACGCGAAATTAACCAATCGGCGCCGGCGCGATATAAACGCGATAGGGCCAGGAAAACAATTATAGTACGCGAAGGTGCGTTTTCAATTTTTCGGTCGACGAATACGCGAAATTCGAATAAAAAAATCGTATGAATAACGTCGATTTAACGCGCGGTACTTTGGTAACGCGAATTACGTTTCATTAGGGTACACGTGATACCGGTACGATATGTTTGATCGAAAACTTCAAAACGGCGAGACGCCGGGGAAGGAATGAAAAAACAACAGAAAAGTCCACCCTATTCGTGTAAAGAGATTACGAAAAACGTTTTAATCGTTTTCATTTTTCGGTGTGTGCGCGTAAGCCGTAAAACGCCATAAATCTTTTCGAATATCAACGTTATTTATTGTCGCGTGTTGGCGAATATATTACAACATATGTAAAACCCGCGCGTAATATATTTTCGCGAACCGAGGAAACAACGATCGTGACGAATAAACATTTCGTAAGTGACCGTCGTTTATACATTGGGTGGGTATTTAAGTATCGAGCATTCGGTCAGACGTTTTCTCTTCTACTATAATATCGTATTAGTTCTACGCGAGCGATTTGTGTGTATGTTTATACGTAAAATCGGCGTCGCTGTACAGCCAATTTTTCTTATTCTTCGTTTCGGATTATTCGTCGGGTCTTTTTTCCCGTCGCTACGAACGTTACGTGTAAAATCGATCCGTCGACTTACAATAGATCGCCGCTACGTTTCGGCGACGAAATTGAAAACCCGACCGCGCGTATAAAAAGGAAATTCGCGCGCGTTTCCCAACGCGCGTATTTGTGACCGTGGACGCGAAACGGTTTACGGGGCGGAAACGAAATTGCCGATTTTTCCCCCGGCTATTAAACAATACAATAGTCGATTGATACGGGGAAACGACGTGGAACGCTCGACGGCATCGAGAAATAATGCGTTCGCGCGGTTTCGATAGTTGACTTTGACACGCTACGGTTGTTCGCGTTAATTGCTCTTTTCGATCGAATAAATAAATAAACTTCCGGCGACGGGACGCGTTCGTTTAATAGTTTTATTACGCGTAGCGCTCTTTGAAACGCCGCGCGGTTAATGAATACGAACATTTAAACGTAATCTGTTATATTTCCACCGTCCCAATTTCGTGTTTATCGAGCATAACGATAACGACAATAATAGTATAATCGCAATATAAACAAAGTGAACTAACGGCGTTTCGGTCCCGCCGCGTAATCCGCGATCGAATGAACGCGAAGGTCTCGAAACTATATCGGTCTCTGTGATTGTTTATGTAATACCGCGCGAAAATAATACAACGGAATTGGCGGCGAAAAGAGGTTTCCGTCCCGACGGCGGCGATATGAAAAATAACGCGATACGTGTTTTCGGGGCGGTACGCGCTCAAAGACGCGTAGGATTTGGTTCGACCACGAAAAACAATCGTATTCGTCGGCAATTCGCGAGAACGATTTCGCCGTTTATAACCTATTATTGGCATTTATACCTCGATGAAGCAGCGCCGAAGGAAAACGATACGCGTGTGTGATATTCGTACGAAACGATTTAACGACGGCGGTCGGCTGGTTACACGTGCGCAGGACGCGACCACGGACTTGAATTCGTGTAACGACGTTTAAAATTACGTACGAACCGTTCGCGCTTTGTCGTACCGTCGAACGACCGTCGTACATTTTTTCTCGGCAAAAAAACATACTTAACCGAATCATTCGCCCCAAAATACGGAAAAAACGTACGCGCTAATTTCGCGAATATATCGTAAGAAATGTACGTACGCATTCGATGTATTTACGTACTAAGTTATCGATAATATTCCGACAAATGTTAACGAATTTATACCGGCCGTATGTATCGTGGAGTTATATAGTTTATAGTAATTACGAGCGATAGGAGGGCGTTTCGTTTACATTTTGTAATTTTCGAACGTAATTTTGAACCCTCGCGTGTCGGCTTTGACGGAAATGTATAATACGACGGACACCGAGCAAGGAAACAACGCAACACCTGAAGAAACACGCGTTCGTTGCACAGTTCGTTATATCATCCCTTCGTAATTTTATATATTTGAAAGAAAATCCGAAATTATGTTTATTTACATCCAAAGAACGTTGAACACATTGCTACAATGAATTTACCGCTTCGTAAAATCGCGGTTTATCGTGTTTACAACCGTCGTATAATAATAATTATTATGATCGTTATTTGTACTCTCGTTTTATAACGACCGTCCGACGTAAAAAATATAGGGATCAAAGTAATTTTCCTACTTACGTTCGGATATTTACAGGCGTAAGACATCGGTAATTTTGAGTTCTCTAAAAGAAACGACGTCCGTTTACTGGAACTATTTCCTTCGTAAAAATAATTACGGCCTATAATATGGACGTGACGATAAACTAGAAACCGTTTCTAATCGTATTCATTAATCGAGGGCATTTTTAAACTCTAAAAAGTCGAAACTACATTCGGTTAAACGTGGAAAGGGACGAACGTTTTATTAATTAACGATATTACGATATGGCGGCGTCGAACAAGTCCATCGACCGCAAAATCAAAGTACAATGATAAATTACGTCGTAAACGTTCGGTCCCAACTTCCATTATCGTTTTAGCCTCATCGGTCGACCGAAATTCCTTGGCAACTACGAACTTTTAATATTATGTCGAGACGCCATTAAATAGGTGACCTAACCGAGATACCGCGTTACGTAACAAATCTCATTATCCGTTGTTTTCACTAATTAGCGACGGCGATTGTTCCCCTAAAAGTTATTTGGGATATTTATTATTATTTTTTTCGACAACCAGACACGATTTATTTGAATAATTACCGGATGCGACGCGCGCACGTAGTTTATCAAATTGAATTAGCGATTTAACGACGGCTAATTAAGGTACGAATTTCCTAAGTTTTTTCCGAATCAACGGTCTTAAGCTCCCCATAAGCGTGTATGTACTTGCGGCCGGTGAAAACTTCATCGCCGACAGCCGATTTGACGTATACGTCGTCTACTTTTCGTCGGTAACGATGTTTTTTTATCGTTTCGAGCGCGGGGAAATAATGCTTACTACGACCATCGATTACGTAAGGGTGAAAAAGTACAATTACCTACGTAACGAAACGGGTAAATGGCTTGTACGGCGTGTAATGGACAGGCAATTATGCCACAGCTCGCCACACGCGGGCTTCTCGTTGTTCGTCTACCGGCTATATAAATAAAAATTGGATTTTATCAAGAATTTCTCGGTGGTGGTTAGGTTTTCGCGTGTTTTATCGAGCTGATCGAAAACGGCTTTATCCAGACAATGGACGGACACTTTTCAGCGTATTGTCGTCGTATCAGTATACAGTAGACGATTTCTACTAACGCGAGTGTGCCGCGCGCATGGCTGCGATGTTTCGCGCAAACACGCGTCAATAATTGGAACGAGTTTGACAAATGTGAGCGCGTAACGCGAAAAATGCCAACTTCACGGTGGTGAAAAATTCGATTACATCGGACGAACGAAATCGATTACCGGCAAAAGTTCTAATAACTCGTCGGTTTTGTTTCTAGGTAACTCGTGCCAATGCGATTATACATATTTCCATTTTGTAAACGTACGAATTGACGTCGTTTCCCGATGAAAATATCGATGTTCACAGTAACCGAAAGTTGTTTCCTTAAAAACGAATTTAGTTCGCGTGTAACGATCGGATTTCCGTCTAGTTTTTAAGCGCAAATTGGTCGGAAATAACGAACAGATTTCCAGATCTTCTTTAACGATTATTACTAATTTTTTCGGATTTAAAAACGATTTGAATTCGACGTTTTTCTGGTCGCTACCTTACCGGGGGCCATTCCACGCCGTGAACGTCGTGTTTATTATTGTGACTAGCGAGCGCGAGGGGGCGTCGAATACGAACTGTAGGCTCTCTCACGTGCGCCTTCGTTTCCGATACGAACCGTTTTTTGCCGCTTTCGTTTTATCCGAAAACATATTTCACGTCGATATTGCCGACGAAACTCGAGACACGGGACGAAAATTGTATTCCCATTCCGTAGCATACGTGCTAAAAATTTCACGGGGAATGTAAGATATTGAATTACGCGGAAACGTATAAAGCACGTAGTAAATGTATCTGTGTACAGCTTACACGCAAAGTTCAAACAGAGTTTTCTTGGTATTCGAAATACTAATAACTACCGCGCGTACGAGGAATAGACGATAAATTTTATGTTCGTCCATCACACACGATTCGTTTGAATGATGGAGTTCCGAGCGTCACGAAAATGTTGAACGTCGGATATTCGAACCAAACGATCGAACGGTACAGCGTGGGGATATTAAAATTCCGCAACGGGCCCGCGCGCGCGAGTTAATAGTTTATACGATTATTTACGCGATATTTTATATAATGAAAACGAAAAAATACGGATAATACGATTTTCGTTCGGAAATATTTATCAATTTTTTCGACATCGAGCCCGAGTTTAATGGGGAATATAAACGAAGATTAACCGTTAGAACGACGGTAAAAATTAAAACGTTCAAAAGCGTCAAACGTCTAATAGTTAATGAAAAATAATACGTGCCGCGAGTATTTTTAATACGGTAGTAGCGTACGTATTCCACGTTTTGGTTTTTGTTTTTTTTACGAATTTTGTTTCCGAACGAAATTCGTAAATCTAATTAAAAGCGCGCGGTATACGCGCCGCTTTCGTACGAACGTTCGTCTGGAAATCGTTAGCGCGCGCACGCACCGCGCAACGCGTGTTACGTCAAAAATAAATGAATACGCGAAACGAGTTAAATCGAGAAACTTTTACACCTACTGGAAAACTGTAAAAATATTTATGAAACGCTCACGGGTTTACCGTCAATTTAAAATACTGCCGGCAAATAATATGGCCGTGCACGATGGATGCGAAATAACGTACTCCGTCGTAAACCTTTGGAGGGCTGGAGGCGTTCGGTGTAGCCCGAGGTAATGTAATTACGTTAAATTTTAAAATTCCGATCGTATTTTTCCTTTTAAGTAATTGGCGAATTTACAGCCGGCGTTCGTTAGTCGTTCGTGAATGTGAATAGTTCTAGTTTCGAACTCGATTTCCGGCCTAACTAGTTCGTGCTAATTGCGGACGACGTTCGCGTAAATATCGAACCGACGAATATACCGCACCGCTGTTAACTGACTGAAAAACGCGGGCAAATTTAACGCCCGATTCTAGTCGTACTGAATGTCCGTACGTTTTAATACGCGATAATAATTAATTAATAAAATATTAGTCGGTTCTTTAACGCCGAATCGATTGACGCGCGCCGTCGTTTTTTCAACCGCCGGGAGAGTTTCACTCCGAAATAGGGGGGAGGGTTTCCGGTTCGGGTTCGAATTTAATTTAAAATTAGTAATCTTCGACACGCGTACGGTGCGTGCACGGGACCGCGCGGTTTTATTAAACTCAATTTCGCGCTCGATATTAATAAAGCCCAACGTCGAACCCCGAAGGCGGCTAGGACCGATCCACGTTGCCCGCATTTCGTCCGCGGATAAATCCCATTTCCAGTTCCCGAGTGAATTCGAGCGATAACTTACATCTTCTCGCGCCTAATGACTTGGTTACTACGCCACCGACGTCGTTCACGAAGATTCTACGGGTTCGACGTATATACGTGGCTCGTATTTTCGCGCCGAACGAATTCGCTCGTGCGTTCGTTCAACGTACGTTTCTCATTGGTAGGCACGTTCGAAATACGCTAGTAAAAACTATAACGAAAAAATCGTTGGACCGAAATTCCTGGACTATTACTATTATTTAAATTACCGCGACCGAACGTCGATACGTCGTAAAATTCTACAGAAACGTCGAGGAATTTACAGTCGAATATCGTCAAAGTACCCCGGTAGGATGGGTTTTCGCAATTTGATAACGAAAAACGCGCGGAATTTATTCGGTCGTGTTTTCGAGTACCGTTAGCGTGTCACCGGAAAAGCCTCTCAAACTGCTAAACCGTTTGACGCGCGTTGTTTTCAATTACTTAGCGTCTCTTTGACTCATTTTCGAAAACCGAATTAGAAACCTTTTTTTATTTACGAATATTCGCGCGGCGACGCGCGAACTCCCAAACCCTTTGGAACGTAACTGCTAGATTCCATACATAAAACGTGCGTGTGTTTGCCACGGACAGCGTTGTGTCGTCTAATTTCGAACAATTTCTAGCGACATACACCGTTTATTATATTACACCGTAAAATATCGAATAGTTTTACGGCGAATACGCTTTTATTTATTTATGTTAAGTACGTTTAGACGATCGTCTATTTTCGCTTTGTAACTTCTCGTATTACATTGCTACACGTGCGTAACGAATACCTAAAAAATTTATTAGATAATTCGCCGCCGTTCGCGGTCGAATATATTTTATTATTAACGGCGCCGCGTCCCGGCGGTTTTATTTCGAAGGACGAATTAATTAATATCGTAATTAGGGCGCATTTACGAAACATAAATTCGCGGCACACCGATCGCGTACTTTCGGCAAACGATTAAATTTCGTATTGACGTTTGAACGCCGAGCGGCGTGGGCCGTGCGGTCCGTGGTATTTCACAACGGCGGGTTTACGTATATACGTGTGTATGGAAACAACGGCTCACGACCCGGGACAATGTCGGGTTACACCTAATTAAAATACAAACGAAATTCGTATTACACTATTTCGTAACGGTTTATCGATGAGGTCTCGTTATCCAGTTCACGTTGTACTCGGTTTACACAATAATCGCCTTATAACGCGTTAATTCACGAAACTTTGCGCGTTCGTCGCGTAAATACCGTTTAAAAGTACGTTACGGTAGTTTAATCGAACGACGAATTTCGCCTATTGTCCACGCACGGATACGTTTTTCGGGCCGGCAACAGAAACGCGACCGGTCTGTCTATAAATGAAACGTTTTGTCGAAAACGTGACAAGACGTACGCCGAGAGTACGCGATCAAACGTAATGTCGCGAGAACGAACAAATGGAAAACGAACGATTTCGGCGTTCCGACGGAAAAATTACCCGACATATCCGAAAGTCGAGTGCAATGGCGGTCGGTGAATTTCTAATTTCCCGTAAACGATATCGCGTCGTATATTGGCCGATCGACTATAACGTAATCGTTCTATTAGCGTGTAGGTCGCGGTCAATTTTTCGACGCGATTACGTTACGCCGACCGATCGTTTCGCATACGACTCCGTCACTGGCGGTTACGGTTTAAAAATAGTAATCGGTACGTCGCGTAATTTACGAATAACGCACGATTATTTGAACGTGTTCGCCGGACGTAACGCGAAAAGTTGGCGCGCTTATTTACGGGACGATTAAATTTCGGTGCACGACTCCGGCCGGAAAAACGAACAAATATGACGCTCCCCGTGACGAAGCGAATTGATAATAATAATATGCGAAATGACGACGACACGTGACCTCTATTAACGATAGCGCGTTTATAGCATTAAACTTTTGTTTCTAAAAAGGTATCTCTTTTTTTTTTGTCCGTAAGCGCTACATTGTTTTAATATTCTGCAAAAAAGGACGGCAATATTATAATTCGTTCGTACAACGGGCGAAAAAAAAAAACATTAAACCGAACGCGACGGAAAAAAACGAAAAAATACTTTTGTACTCAAAGCTGCCGTAATTTAGTACCGTTTCAAATTGTCCGAAGGAAAGTGTTGTGCACGATTTATATGTACAACGGTTCTCGAATATTTTCAAATATCCGGAGCGAAAATCCACGGCCGAATGCCGCGCAATAACGTACGTACGTCGGCGAATTTCAAGGAAATTCGTGAAAAACGCTTCGCGTACGTTTCACAATACGCCTTAATATAAATTGCGCGTAATACATATATATACATATGACGGTTGTTTTTTTTATATATTAAATTCGGAGCGAAGCAAAGGGAACGTACCAGCTACACAATTATGGTTCGCTTTTATAAATTGTACGTGTAGAGTATATGTACGGCCGGTATTGACGTACGTTCCTGTAACAAATGTTATCTAGCCGGTAATATGTTTGACGCGATATTTATCGGCCAGTTCTTATTGTGCGAAAAATTTGAACGAAGACCGATAATTTTTGCGCGTGTACGATTTTTCGTGATCCCGAAATGTATTACGCGAACACAGTACTTACCGTATACACACGTCAATTACGTTAAACTAATAGCGTAACACGAAATCGTTTTCCGAACATTATAAATTCGGCGCTTTAGATAATAAAACTTAAACGTTCGGCTAAGTACACAATTTTGACCGATATCCGCAGTATTTACGGTTCGCTTCGTTTTTCTGCCCATTTCCTCGACAACGAAACATCCAACGTGACTTATTACGTAACGTATACTTAGAATTTTCGCGTACGCGTACCTTTCTCGCGTGTATCGTTGTACGCGGTTGAAAAATTCGATAACGGTGCACCCTGATCGTAGTTTACATTTTTAAAAGTTTATTTTGAAATCCCTGTATTTGAATTCGTTTCTCGTCTTGCGGCGTCCTTACTACGTACGATTTTACAAACAGTTCAGCGTGGGCTTTACAAATCGTGCATTCGTCTAAATAATGTTACGGACAAGAAAAGCCGATAAACAATATTTGACTATTTCACACTGTCTGTATGCGTTTATTCTGTTTCGAACGTTAATTTTTCCACGTATTTCGAACATTATTTTTCGAAGTTTATAACCGTTTTAAGTTGGTACGCGTTTAAAGAAATTATATAAATATTTTACGCCTTGGGACGATTTCTCGACTAAACGTATTCCCGTTGATTCGTTTAAAGATCCCAACCGGGATTATAATAATTAAGTACCGAATTCCGACATTTGTTCGAATTAAGTAATTATTTTATATTTTTACATAGACAATTTCAGATAATCCGTTGAAAACGGCTACGATTTACGCGAAAACGAATAT
The DNA here is from genome assembly GCA_025469175.1 of Geopemphigus sp. TES_GeoC_2020. Taxonomy (NCBI): domain Eukaryota; kingdom Metazoa; phylum Arthropoda; class Insecta; order Hemiptera; family Aphididae; genus Geopemphigus; species Geopemphigus sp. TES_GeoC_2020. The sequence continues at coordinate 62,242 of JAIPRN010000645.1, forward strand.
TGTTTTCGATTTTATAAAATATTGGAAGGAATCAGAGGGGCATGGTGGTCTGAAACCCGAAAACGAACTCGACGGGAACTCTGAAACTGGATTATCTCGTTTCTATTATTAGGGGGAAAAAAAACTATTTTCTCGGACGTTGCCGGAAAACGTGTATTTTATAAGCTATTATTTACGTATATTATTATCGTCCCTTCAATTATTATGATTTCGTTCCGACGTTTAACGCGTTATTTTCGTAACGCGCTCTCTGGCTGACGTCGGAACGTATACTTATCGGGAAACGACCGTATCGGGCACGGTTTACGAGCGCGTAAGTAATTCTATTTAACGCCGTCTCCGTAAACTTTTTCCCCTCCGCGTCGCTAAACGGGAAACGCGCGTGATAGGGGCGAACGTTTTTTTCCGAAAATTGTCGCCAGCCCCCCCCCCTCCCCGACCCGGGTAAGCCTCGCGCAACACTAAAATTCGTCGATACGCGTCCGGGCTTATTCGTCGGACGGACGACGATAATAACAATAGCGACGTTCGTCGCGTATTATATACGGGCCCCGCCGATGTTGTCGCGATCGCGTGCCTCGCGGCGGCGTTACAGTGACGAACTTAACGTACGGTCGCCGATAGTAGTACCCAGCCGTGTGTGCTCGGGGCGGCGGACGGCGATAAAACGAAAAAGCTTCGAGAAAAGTCTGTACGCGATTAAAGTAAATACCACGGGGACTTTTGAGAGGGAAATGTGCGCGTATCCGTTATATATTGCGTTGTTGGAGACGTGCATTACCGTCAACGTTCTTTTTACTCCCTTTTCGCCTCCGCGTCACCACTCTCTCGGCACCGCCGCCACTACCGTTATCACCGGCACTTCCACCGACAACACCCGAAAAAGTTCACGTTTGACGAATAACGTTATTTTATACGCGGTTTTATTTTATACAGTTCGCTGTTTACGTAGCCGTCTCGGCGAACGGAAACAACGGTAAATCACGAGTGTCCCGGATTTCCTTGTCACGATCCAAGAGTTCGATAATAATTCCAACGAATAATACCGTAACGATCGCCGAAACGGTTATTAAACGCACGGGCTTGAGCTGTATGTGTTGTGTTATTCTCGTCTGGATGTACTAGCGATAGCGGAAACTACGCGTCGATTAATTGTATCGGGTAAAAAAAATTTAACGTCGAGCCGGGTGGAAAAAAAAACTGTTTTTTTAATACACTTTTTTATGTAAATAGTACGGTTCGTTAATCGAAGGAATTATTCGATACCATTACGTTCGCGTTTTCAAACAACAGTACTGTGTAGTACTCTCGACGTGACCTACAACGTCGTTGATGTTAATTTATAGTAACGCTTTTACGAAGCTAATAATTAACCAGACGCGACGAGTAACGTAATGAAAATAACTCGTAGTTTTTACCTTGTAATTCGTTAATGATCAGCTTCGCTTTTAGCGTACACACGGTGTTGGATTAATTTAAATAATATTCCGAACAACCGCGGCGCGTAATATTATAGCGATTAAATTATAACGGTTAAACGACGGTTTTATCAACACGAATTCGACGTACAAACATAATTTGCGAATTTATTTAGCTTCACGCGCACCGCTACTATATTAGCCTAATAATAACCCCGCGTGACCATTCCGTGTACGATCGACCGAGAAATATAAAATAATAATTATACGAGAGTCAGAACGAACGGTCCGCGATATTTTCGTAGCACATTTCTAGTGTCTCTAGGCTCGTATTATTAACATTTCGGTTTACGCGCAAATATAACAACTACGTGTCGCGCCCGAAAATTGGAACCAATCCTCAATTTATTCTCCACGGACTTCTGCGTTCAGTTTTAACGACGAAAACGTATAAACGCGATACACTTTAACTAGCTGAACGCGATACAGTGCATACGTCATCGAAGCTCGCCGTGCGAAAATGAAAGTGACACGTCGTTTCGGCGCGCGTGTACGTTACGTAGTAAAATGTAGCGAAGGTACCGGGACGCTTTTGGCGTAAGTGGATCGGGCCATGACGGGAATGTTCGTAACATAATAAAATATCGCGTCACGAGGGAACGCCTGTAACGAACGAACAGTTGGTGGACGTAGAACGCAAACGACGAAGACTTCCGGACACGGCGCGATCGAATAGTCGTCGAAACCGTCTCTTTCTCAAACTCGTCGTTCGCCCGTTGTCGATTGGTGAGATGTGAGAAAGTAAACGCGCCGTCGGACCGACAATTATAGAACGTCTATACCGTTTAGGAGACGGCCGATCGGTTGGAAAACGAGGGAATGACGACGTTTCGTTTTTGAAAATTCGAATCGTTTGCAAACGGCGTCGTCGGCCATCCGAATCCGTCGTCGTCGTCGTCCGATCGGCCGTTCGCCAATCAGACACGCCGTTCGAACGAAAACGACGGCGTTAACGCGAACGCGATCGGAAAACCCTGAACGGTCGTTTCGTTCGCCACCCGCCCGGAAAAACGTACGACCGTGACGAAATGGAATTCGGCAATGGGTACGCCGGCGGTCCGAAACGCGTCGTCCGTCGGAATTACGCGTAAATTATTCGGCGTACGAGTATACCGGGCAACGTTTCTAAATTGTTCGTTCAACGTAAAACGATTCGTTTCGCGGTTAACGTCGACGGCCAATTCCGAAACTCGTTACATGACACGGTCGAACGTGCGCGCCCGTTCCCGGTTCCGTTTCCAATAAAACCGACGCTAACGTCTGAATTATCCGATTCGAACGCCGAACGATATTATCTCAATATATAAACGTGTCGCGTTTGTAAACGATTATAACAAACTCTGCACGGCTTCACATTTGTTTGGACCGATGACGCGAGCGTAGGAATACTGATGGGAGAGACACAAGTTTATTGGATTCCGAAAACATAAGTTTAGTACTCCCGACATCATTAGTCTATTAAAAGTTTTGTTGGCGATAATTTCGCGAAAGGAAACGCCCAAATAGACGGAGAACAATTCGCGTGATATATATGTGTGTACGGATAGTGTGCAAGGGTATCGCGTAAGAAATAACTCTTCGAGGCGAAATATCGAACTAACGAGCTCGACAAATAATACGCCGTTACCACTTTTGTTTTCGCTCGTTTTTATTAGAAAATGTCGACGAGGTATTAACTAACGCCACCGACGCGAACGCGCAATAAGTATCGCGTTGACCAATCACGATACGCCTGGTAACGACGAACATGTAATCCAAACACGGGAACGGACGACGAATACCGAACGAAATAATAAAAGCGTAGCTTTTTCCGTGAATACCGAGAAATCGAAAAACGACGAATAAACGAAAAGAAACGAATAAAACCGTCGACAATGCGCGTTAACCGAATCCTTAATGACCGCGCGTATTATTGTTTGAAACGCACGGTACCGTCGTGAATGTAAAAATAAAACCGCGCGCGCAATCAAAAAGCGCGCCAACAGCCGCCGTTGACTTCCGAAATACGTTTACGCGTAATATTACGAACATAGCGCGGGATTCTCTCGGTTCGCGTTTCGTTTCGTACGAGAATTTCGCGAGGCTGGCGAACACGTCGGTGGGTATAATAATAACACGTCGCTCGCGAAGTCGAGACGCGCGTCGCGAATTTCTCCGATTGCCGTATTGTGTTTTAAACATGAGTCGCGCTAAGCACGGGCATCGGCTAATGTTTTCGTCGTGAAAATCGTTTCGCCGTTGAAAGCAAACCCCGTCGTCCGTCCGTTGGAGCCCGCCAGTCAGAATAATATTATTTCCGCGTTCGAAACGACCGCAAATTGTTCGCGGTATTTGATCGGCCAGTAATGTACCGCTCCGGACGAATGTTCGGCCGCCGATTTCGAACCGCCCGTTTATATTGTTTGCTTTTGCCACGGCGAAGTCATATTACGTACGATCGTCGTAATCAATCGGTTCGAAAATGTGCGCGTCGCGCGACGCGTAAAAAAGGCGCGGCAATTTTTTAATTCGAAACCGTAGCGCTATCGAACACCGCCGCTGATCGATAATTTACTAAGCGACTCCGCAGCACGCTGCGTAGCATTCGTAATTGCGAGCTTGAATTGGACGGACGGGTTACGGTCACGACAGGCGACTGTCGCGCTATGATAAATTCGTAAGCTGCGACGGTCGGTACGTCCCGATTACACGAACGCGTAATTACGAAGTACACTACGCGTTCGCTTGCCGTCAAATTTGTTCTCGATATTTCCCTTCGCGCGTCCATAACCGATATGATTAAGGATCGATTCGCGATCAATCGCCCGGCGTCAAATTGGCGACTCTAAAACCGTTGTATCGCCGCTGTGTTCGCAATGATAACGCAAATTCGTTAACGTCCCTCGCGTGCTTCGGCGAGAATTTTACGCGACGCTCGCGATACTTAACGTTTATCCCGTACTACGCGGCCAATGACGGCGAAAAATTAAAGTTAAATCGTGACAAACCGAACCGAAATATCACGACGATTTTAATCGACCGTGTTTGGAGAAGAGGCCATTATATCATCGCGAACGCAGACCTGTCAATTTTATTAGGGAATACGAAAGGATAAACGATATATATATTACGTAAATAATATCAAACTATATATTCGTTTTGAACTATCCCGGTACTTTTTTATTCGAATAACCCGTATAAATCATCCGTATAATATTACGACAATTGAAGTATATCAATTATAGCGCCGAAAACTGTCGTTCTTGTATTTGTTTTGGGCTTCTAACGGTGTATTATATAGATGTAACGCGTAGCTCTTAAAAGCTTTTATTAATAAAAACCGAAAAATAAAACACGTTTATTTTTGCCGTATTAACGTGGAATTTTTTTTAAGTACGATTAATAACACACGCGCGCACGTTTTTACGAAACGAATAAGTCTACGTTAAGTTTTGTTTCGATCGTAAAAACGCGTGCGTTATAATAACGATATGTCCTATTTTGTATATATATATATCGGCCACTGATTTATAAAATGATTGCTAGTAGTTATCGCGTACGCCGTTTGTAAAAAGAAAAATCGTAAAAACCGACTTTAATAGCGTATTTCGGTAAAAAGTGTACGTAATTAAATAATAAAAACGACGTATTATTGCGTCACGCTACTCGTTAATGTGCTCGTGGTATTTTATCGTTCGCGGATAGTAGAACGAAAAAAAACAAACATTAACGATCGTAACGGCGGAGGACGCGAGCGAAATCGTATTGCCTTCACCGATATAATTAAACGGACACCGGAATCCGTGGGACGCGAAAATCATTTAAGCAATTCGCTAACAATCGGATAAAAATAACGTTTTTTCGATCAATACCGCTGCCAACGTTGAAAACAGCTACCCGGACGATTGTGCGTTTTATTTTTAGTAAATTCGTACGGAACGATACGATTTTCTCGACATTCGAAACACGTCACGACGTATAAAGGAATTCGATTACATTCTTCGTCGTAGCGTGTATTTATCGACGTTATTTTTTTCCAAATAGTCTCGATAATGACGATAATTTTTAATAGTACAACTCACGTGGCGATTCGATCACATCGCGATACCGTGTATATATATATATACAGGGCGTATAAAAAGTTATCGCCCGGTACAGAGCGTCGCACAGACGGTAAGCTTTAGAAAAAATTGTATAAACCGAAATACCGAAAAATTTCGTAAAATATTATTTAAATAATAGCGTTTCTACCTGCTGGTTGGTACACGGGAGCGTGGAGAGAGCGGCCGGTCAGCTTCCGGCGTTTCCGGTGTTTCGTGACCCGTGTGCGGGGGCCCGGATCGTCAAAAGCGTATTATTTCGAGCGTGGAAGATATTTGCTTTCGATCGTTTTTTTCTTTGGTGGACCGAATGGTATCGTCGAGTGGAATAATACGACGACCAAGGTGTCCGTCACGTCGGCCACGAGACGGCAAATAAATCGTCGTCGGTGTTTTTCGGGACGAAACGGAGCGGGCGCCGGTAAGTTTTTCGGTTTTCGTCGTCGTCGTCGTCTTTGGGTATCGTTTAAAATTGGTTTCGAATTGGTCGAAATAAAATGAAAAACGTGCGCGGGTGTAGTGCGTACCACGACGTGGACGGGCGCGTAAGAAGGGACGCCGCGCCGGCACGGGGCAAGACACTGAGGTTTTGTGATCGCCGCGGCTTTCGGGTTTTCCCGTTTTATACTCTCGCGGCGATTATTTAACGGTCTGAAACGCGAGAGCGCGCGGGAGACTCCGATACGCGCGCGTTGTTGTTGCCGGCAATCAATACACGGCGCATGTGTGTGCCCGCCGCCTCCGCCGCCACTACCGCCACCCTCGCCGACGTTACCACCATTACCACCGTGGTCGCCGTCGTCGTCATAGTCGTAGTCGTAGTAGTCGTCGCCCACCCGGCAGGCCAATAGCCCGTTACCGCCGCCGTACCGAATATTTCACCGGGGTTCGAACGATGTGGATTTTTATTTTTATTTTTGGGGGGGGGAGAGGGAGAAAGAGTCGATTTCGTAGTTTACTCGTCGATCGAGCCTATACACTACTAAACGCGCACCCCGTCCACCGGACGATTCCGATTTATCGTAAATCCCAACTGGTTTCGCGATCACACGAACGAACCGAGCCAATACGGACGTTTGCCAGTGAAAACGAGATCGGTTAACGGTAGAATAGATTGAGACGTAACGAGGCGCGAGAAATGACGGAGGCAAATGGCGTGGAATGCGACGGGCGGAAGAGGAGCGCCGAAATGTCGACGGTGTTATAGAGAGGGTAGTGGCTAGTGGCCGTGGAGATGACGCAAGAGGATCGACCGATGTGTAAGGTGACCCTTCCTCCGTCCCTCTATCCGGTGTAGTTGACCGAGACGGCCGGGGACGAGACGCGACTTGTTTTCAATTAGAACCGATCGGGCACTCCCCCCCCCCTAACCACCACCCAGCACACCGAATTCCTATAATAATTCGAAGTCAGCCGTTTTCGTTCGGCCGGCGATTCGAATTTCTTTTATCGACTTTATCGCTTTTATTGCTTTTATATTAGACGGTTCGTTTGACGTGGAAATATGAGCTAGATGACTCCGTCGAAGAATTACGATCCGCGCGATATTTTCAATACAATGGAGACCGGTATTCTTTTCAACGTTTCCCCCCGGCCGAACGTCGAAAACGAATACCGCCACGGCGGCAAATACAATAAAGGAAGGCGTAAACACGCGCTGTCGTTAAGCACCGTGCGCCCAACGTAATTCAAATAATCGTAATGACGAGTAGGGAAATAGTTTTTTTTTCGTCGATATTTAAATGTTTTCACCGTCCGGGCTTCCGTTAACGATACAATCGGTAACTCGATAGTTTTCTAAAATATCGTCGATTCGACATTTTCAAAAATGGACATTGCGTGCTCGTCCGGAGGCGGCTAATTTACGTCGACGGGCTTGCGCGTATTGTTCGACGATTATTTGTACGGACAACGAAATATTGTAATTTTCTAATACACCCTAAAATTATTTCGCGATAGTAATATTCAATGCAACGCGGGTGCGTATAATTATTTTTCGTACCGAGAAATCGAAAAACGAACGTAATTTTCGATTTTAGCCGTCGAAAATTTAACGCCGATTCTACGAAATACCATATTGAGAACTATAGTAAAAAATTTCAAATTTTAAAACATCCGAGCTTTTCTGTCGTTTTTTTTTTGTTTAATTTTCGACGCTTCCAACAACGAAACAATTTTCTTTTTAGTTAAGCGTCTTTTTCGAGTGAAGAAAAAGTAAATATTTTGCGCGTTCGGTGCCACACCGTATACTTACGTCAAGTATGCGCCGCCAAAAATGTTAACAATATTCCGCCACCGACGGGCGTTTCGGTGTATCGTTTCCGTATCACAAGTTTTAACGTTAAACGATTAAAAATTTTAAAACTTCGCCACAATAATTCAAAACGTACATCTTCCGTTTTAAACTCCGCAAGTGTGCAAGTATAAGAAATTTATCGACGACCGTGGACACGACTATAAGTACCGTTATTTCGAAAAATTTCACGTTACAAATGGATATGTAAAGGGTCCGTGTTTTTCTTCGAGAATTCCCACCCGCGTACAAAAGCGACGCATTAGTGCGTCGTTATCGTATATAAATCGTTCGTCGCGAGAGTATTAAGCGAAAAAAAAAATTCGCGTGTATAACGTTTTTTTCGCGTTACATAATATCAATTTAAAGATACTAGTACGCAACGTCTTGTCTCGATGTACTACGTACAAATAGAGGGGCCAAAACCTCGAAAATTTTAACGGGAATTCGTAACGCCTGGTCGTTTAACGATAAGATCGCGTAAAAGAATTAATCCGTCGCCGCGTGTCCACGAAAACGTCGATATCGATATTGTTGCTTTGGAACCGAAGGGAAACTGGGAGAAAAAAATTGTCGTTCCGTTATTGCCTTAATCGTTGTTTGTTGGCAAAATGATTAGCGTAACGGACCTCGGGTATATATAAACGACGCCATTTGGTGGTGAATTTGACTTTCCGGGACGGGTCACGTTTTGTATTGGGCATTAACTTCAAGAAGACGAAACGATCAATTATCGGCGAAATAAATAAAAAGTAACACGCCGTATATTGTCCAGTTCGATTCAATTATTTCAGTCGGTTTCAATTAAAAAACACTTAATAAAATGGTTCTACTGATTTCCGTCGTATAAGAAACACAATTACAAGTCGAAACGATAACAAATTCAATTACAACTATTAACGATTGTAACGAATGAAAGACGAACAAAAAAAATATATATATATATATATATTTTCGTTAAATTTAATGAACTGTACAAACGGTTACAAAGAATCGAAGACGATCAAAATAATTCGGAGAGCCAAATAACAATAAAAGGGAACGGTGGAATAATTTTTATTACGTAATACAAAACAGCGGACGTTTGGAAACTCTTAATATCTTTTTAATCAGACAGCGCGTAATTTGGGCGAAAATCGAATTTCAAAAGGAAAAATGTTTCCGTAATTTCAAAATCGTGAAAAACATTTTTCCTAAATATTACGTAAGTTTCAACCGAATTCAGAACTCGTACGGTATCCGTGGTAAATGATTAATCGTGAGAAGACGTCTAAATTTTTACTCCGTGAACAAAGGTAAAAAAAAATGACCTATTTCTAATCGTTATAAGCGAACACAAAAAGGCTTTTCGTACGATATATATATATATTCAACGTCGATAACGTAAAACGTCATTTACGAAAATTACGAAAAATAATTATCGTCGTAACCCAAAGCCGCGTTCGCCGGTTTTTTACGCGTCATAATTTTTTGTTGGCGAACCGACGATTATGTTCAATGTCGAGGATAAATTTGCAAATTGAAAAACTTTTATTTGAAATTCAAGTTTCGAAAACTTAAAATCGAATTTGTTTACAACGGCAGTCGGTTTCGTATAATTACTATAGGGGCGGCCGTGTGTACTTTCGCTTTGTGCTTTCGAAAAACGTTTACCCCGTGACACCTTGTTTATAAAACCGTTTGCAAGGACGCGGCGTATCGACGCGTGAAACGTCAAAACGCACCGAGACCGAACTTTGTTAATAAAACGTACGTAATATTTAACGAATTTTCCCAAACGCGTTTATATTTAGGGGCTGATATTCGAAAATGACGCGAACGATATTTTTTTTCGATTACGGACACGCGTATACAATTGATCGTGGTAACACTGTAAATATCCACCCTTCGTCAGTTTTTATCGGCGTAAATAATTACGCTGGGATTATCGAAATATACTGTACAAATGCGTTCACAGACTGAACCGGTTTCGTTAGGTTCGTCCGACGCTCGTCGAAAACGATTGATTTTAAATAACAAATAAAAAATAATCGAGTCCGAAGTTGAAACCATCTGTGTTACGTTAGGTTGCGAATTGATTGTGTACCGAACGTACGATTCATTGTTATAGTGGTCCTTTCTATCATAGGAAATAAATCGAAGTCGGCTTCAAATTGTTTTCGAAAGCGACGGTCTATTATTACATTCTGATTACGAAAAAGAACGAATTTTTAAGACGCCCGACCGTGTGATGACCAGTGTGTGATCCACTGCGACCGATATCCGTAACATCGACCGTGATTCGCTAGAAACGTCAATTAAAAATATTAAAATTCGTCAATATCAATTAAGCCAAAAAATATTTATTGTTTCGTAGTTTTTTAATAATTGTATATATTTTTAATCAAGTTTTTTTGGTGTCGGTGCTAACATTTTATTTCCAGGTACGTTTCCTACGCGCTATATTCATTTCTATTATTAAAACCTCTAAATTCGTTATATTACGTTAATATATATATATGTGTTTTATACTTTGCCATATTTTGGGAAACAACTGTTATACGAGGATGATACTAACACGACGTAGCGATTAAACAAAAATAAACGAGACATTTTCAATGGGAATTAAAGCTCAAGCGCTCCTATTGGCACAGTATATTTTCCGTAGTATTTTAAATAATTTTCGTATTCACGTTCAAAATAAATATATA